>JAOYSI010052080.1:0-25606 GCA_025775065.1 Hiodon alosoides
CTTTAATACCAAAATAATTCCCCCCCCCCCCCCCCTTAAACATATGGTCGTACTTTCCATCAGGACTTCTAATACCCATTCTAATCTTGACCAGAAGGGGGCGCTGGGGTACGTTTGAGGAAGTACATAGAGATATGACAGTATTGTCTCCTGTGTCGATTTTATATTTCTACTTGCCATGTTTCATCGCTCCATAACACACCCATAATAGATCCTAGGAAATATTATTACTGATTACTGATTTTGTTGCAGTTCCTACATCTTTTTTTAATCTGGACCTTTTTACCCTTCAGCTTCATTGCTTTTAGGTTTACCAAAGTTTTTTAATTGGTTCTTAAAAAGAGACGCTCAGTTTAGGTTGTCTAAAATGTTTTACTTATGTTTTTTTATGAGAACTGAATGACAAACAATATTTTTTTCATTCTAAGTCAATACGTAATGCGGTGGTTTAGACACTTTGAATCAGACACTCATTCAATATAGAATATCTGTGTATATCTTTAGCAAGTGATTTACTGTTCAAGTTAAGACCTCAGTCATAACTGAGCACTGAGGCAGAACAAATAAACAGCTCACAGCATCGCTCTCCAGGAAGACTGTTCCTGGTCCTGTATATATACATAAATAGCGTCACAGCACCGCTAGTTGTTATCTGAAAAAAATACTTAGGTCAACAAAAATCTGGTCTGAAGAGATTAAATTAAACTTTTCAGTGATTTCTGACTCGCCCTCTGCTTACAATGACACAGAAGTAACCTTGCATTGCCATAGCTGATCCAGGAACGAAAAGCAGCTCCAAAAAATGTATTAGCCAAATGTGGTACGCCAAACTGACGCAGGCTTCGTTAAATAAATTTGGTTGGTGTCGATTAGTTGCTATTTGTTATAAAATTGTAGCAAATACTGAGTGATGTCACAGCAATCAAAGAAAAATAGAACATCTTATCAGAGACATACAAAAAAGGACACCATATTAAAAACCGGATCTGCAAGGATGTTATATAATACATTTTCTGCCATGGGAAGAAATATAGAAACACCTGCCAGCAATTCTGCCAGCAAAACCAAAAATAATCCCAAGAGGGCAAACAAAACAAAAAACATAAAGAAAATATACATTTCGGGTTCAGCGTTTTTGTGGCCTCTTATGGCCTCCGGCATTTAGCATCTTCATGAAAGCAAACAGATCTTTAAAATACAGGTTATAATAATCTATAATAATCTGATAATCTACAGCAGCTCCCAGTTTGTTTGTTGGACATGGAACACCATGATCTGGAGTGGCAACGTTATTAATACAAGCTAAAGTATTTTGATGAAAAGGTTGTCGAGAAATAACACAGGACTCTGAGCTTCATAGATGTATAGTATATCTTCAGTTTAGCCCAGATGTGCCCAGTCAACTAGATCCCTGAACTGTATGTATTCAGGATTCAATTGTGGCTCAAGAACACATGGATTGCATGAACCTAGAACCAAACAGGGACTACAGGGAAGAAATCAGCTATTAAAAATTGTTGTCACTGTAATTTTATTACATCTCACTGGATGTTAACTTAGCAAGGCTATATGCTACATTGAACAATGAAAGATGCAGTGCTCTAGCTTTATTTTTTAAGTAATATATTTGATGAAGATTATATTCTCTCACTGGGTCAAAGTTCCCATTCTTCTATTTTCACATACAGTAAACATACAGTCATCATTATTCAAAGGAGTATATGGATGGTCACGTCAGCCCCTGATTTCAATCATTGCGTACTGTACTAAAATGCCAATGAAATTCATAAGGTTCATAAGATGTGCTTTGGACTTTGAACAGACAGCAACAATGAAAGTGTTTGTGTGTATGGTGTGTGAACGTGTGGGTGTTTGTTGGCGTGTATGTTTATTTAGCAGTGAGAAATCAATAACATCAGGCATTCCTTCAATTAGTCATCCATTGTTCCGTCAATGAATGCCAAGTGCAATTCTATTATCTTTCCCTTCTTTGTTACATTATTGCTTTTTTAGGAAAACAACTTAATTCACAGAATTGGATTTGCTCTTTTCATGCATTCCAGCAAGGTATGTCTGGACTTTGGCCACAGTCTGATCATTCCCTCTTTATCCCATGCCAAATTCATTTGAACTTTGGCACACTTTCTCTCAGCAGACGCTGGATGGCACCACTAAAGCAGTCTTTGAATGCTCACCTTCCACATACACAGCAGATGCACCCAGTTAGTGCATGTTTAGCATTTGGTTTAAGGCGTTTCTATAGCATATTTAGATTTCCCCAATACAACATGTAAACTGTGCATCTGCGGCTGACATAAACTGTCCTTCAAATCGAGCGCATTTAAGGTTTGCACAGATTCAACATAGCTGTCATCCCATAACACATAAACGTCATGGCATCAAGGGTCATCCTGATAAACCCGTTTATAGAGGAAGTGAACGCATCACCTTATCGTATGCTTTCGCCCGTTAAGTGGCATGGGTTGCCATTTCCTAGCGGAAGGCATAGGGGTCGCCAGCGTAGTCTCTGAGTAAAGTCTCTTAAAACCTGAGGTTAAAGTTGAACCATACACAGAAACCAGAATGAAGCTGTCAGTTGAGTTGAATTGTGGGCCCCACCTTCGCAGCCACACCCACTGTCTCACTGCGAGCCTCCTGGTGACCCTCCACGTGGTCCCTGTTGACACAGCCAAGGTTCAGGTCAGAGCCCTGATAAGAAGCGTCTTCTAGGCTACAAAAGAAGGGCCAGCGGGAGTGGCCTCCTCACACACACTGCACGATGCACAGGTGAGATCTGTCAGACTTACCTCTCATCGGGGTCGCCAAAGATGCTTTTTGAATTATCTTACAGGGCTAGAACTGTGTGGTTTAAGACAGTGATACTTTCTTCAGTAGAATTTTCACTTTTGGCCATTTGTGTTTATCTCATTTAGGATGAAGTTTAAGATGCACCTGAAAACGGCAATCATCGCTCTCTCCTTTCTGTCGAGCGCAGGTTTATACTTCCAGTACCATGTCTGTTGGAAAATTGTTTTTTTACCCTTATTACCCAAGACACCCACAATGTTCATGTGACTTGTTTTTGGTTTTCAGCATACCCACTACTAGAAAGCAGTGGCACCCACAGCTCAGACAGATTGTGGGAACACCTTGTCCAAAAAGCCAATTTGGTGGCTGAGGAAACTCAGAAAGGAGAGATTACCAAGGGAATTGAGTAAGATGTTTTCTGTTTTTTCTTCAAATCACTCTATATGTGTGTCTTTTCTGCAATACTCGAAGCTTACTATTATCACAATTTTAACAATTTCTCTTATAGTGAATACAATTATTTTGTTAATCCTCTATTTTCCAAGAAGAAAATGCTAGAAAAGTTTGTGCAAAGTGGTTGGATAAGCACTAATTTGTAAACGAAACTCAGTATAAGCAGTTTGATATCATTTCTTGATAGTAGATGGCAATTTGATCTACAAATTTGGATCTCAGCAAAGGCCGGAAGACGTTTTTCTAATTTCTTACTTTTTGTGAGCAGAGCGCTGAAGAGTCACCTGGCACACAAGGACCTGCACAGACAGGACCTATCACTGGGCCAGAAGCTCTCCGAAGGGCACAAGCTGGGATCTGATTTGATCCTTCAGCTCAGCGAGCTTGGGGAATCACTCTCGTCCAGTGCTGGCCAAACTCAGCGGGGCGCTCGAGGCCATCTGGTCCCCTTAGCGCGCCGGTTCCAGGGAAGGCTGAGAAACAGCCTTCAGGACCTCTGCAGTCACCTCAGCCACCATGCCGGCCAGCTGGAGGCACCCCAGGTGCTCATATCTCCCCAGGAGGCAGTGCAGCACATTGGACAGGTGCTTGACAGCGGCATCCAGAGGCTGCTGTTGCACCTGGAGAAGTTCCAGAAGCTGACATCCAGGGCAGCCGATGAATTTGCAGATGCAGGTCTTGGGGAACATTGGCAGGGCGCGGTGGAAGGACTGGGCCAGGAAGCGGGGGTGCTCAGAGAAGTTCTCCAGGGCAGAGCTGCAGCTCTGCATGACAGCCTGGCCCTGCCCCCGAGTTCGGAGTTGATTCCGGACAAGCAGGTCATGCAGCAGGTGGGTCATTTCTGCCACAGTTCCTCACTTCAGAACCGGCTGTTCGGGGCCCGAGTAGAGCACCACCTGGAAGGGCTACAGCAGGGCTGGCCAGAAGGCCAAGGAAAAGAGCAGACTCCTGATCACAGCAGTGCCAACACCCTTGGTGAGAATTTCTCCGCCAAACTGAACGCCCTCCTCCTGGACATTCGTCGGGCCCTGGACTAGTCCACTGCAGTGGTGACGCTGACAGAACACAATTACAGCCCCAGAGACACTCTACACTCATACCTTTGCTTTGAACATTTTCACTGCTGCTAAAATGGTTACCAAAAAACAGAATTTTGTTTCCTTGACCATATCATGACAGCAAATCTGTTTAGTTTTGAGTTTTTAAGTTGGCTATCTGGATATCTGACCCCATCAGCCTTGGATTATTGTTTTGGTCCTGGTGAAGGTCAACAGGGAATGGTAAACTTAAGCATGCAGCACACTCCCTGTATGTTTGTTTCCATATATTTGCATTGCTGCCTATTTATACTGCTTGGAGTTGGGACAAACGTATAAGGCTTATGAGGCTTATATGTTATTTTATTCAACCATGATGGTAAAGTAAGTATTGGTGTTCATGACTAATCCAATATTGGAGTATATTTATGTTCGGAGAATTTCCAGCAATACACCAATGTATCAACTACATAAATAAGTTTAAAAACTAAGTTTGTCTTTTGATTTTTTTATATTTTAGTTCGATAAACATCCCATAGTATTTAGAAAGTGACGATTGACCCCCACACGCCAAGGAAGCACAAACATTTTCCTGACCTCTTCCCAAGCACACATCCATGCAGGATTAGGTTGTAACTGAATAAATGTACGTATTCAGAATAAAAATAATAATTTTTTTGTTTAATCCCATGGTGAAACATTTCTGTCCTGATGGGAGTAGTCTCTTCCTGGATGCCCCCATCCACAGAGCACGAGGGGTCACTAAACGGTTTGATGAGTGTGAAAATGACGTGAATCATATGCGATTGCCTTCGCTGTCACCAGATCCTAACACGGTTGTACACCTAGATTTAATTTTAAACAATATAAATATTATTTTCTCTGTGGTGGTCATTATCAGGAACATACCGTAAAGAAAACCAGGACAAATTGCTTCAGATTTGGAGTTTATTTTCCGTTGTTTACATTTGTGCTGTAGTCTCACAATAGCGAGCAGGTATAGCTAGTCACGTAGGAGACTGTTGTCAGTCATGCAGCCTAAGTTAACACATGTGGAGCTACACTTTTCTGGAAAAATGAATATAATTAAGGTAAAGAAGCAGTCAACAAGCAGAGTTTTGCAATACATAACTGTAATTTTATAGTCAGATTGAAAATTTTGATGTGACACTTAGAAGTTAAGATAAAGAGTAGTAGAGTAGATAAACAGATAACGTTTGAGTACAGTACTAACAATATCTGAAAAGGTTTTGCACCACAGCGCTATATTATGCCCCATCTGCCCTGAACGTAGCTCTGCCACTGTACTAAAATACTATAATTGTATTAACCCCAGATATACAACGTAAAATTTGTATAACTATAATAATTTGAAAAGGTTAAGTGTTAATTTTATTAAACATTATTTATAATCCTAGTACATACATACCCAACAAATTTATCAATGATGATTCACACAGAAACCATGCTAAGCCAATCGTCTTGGCTGTGGTTAGGTGGGAAAACAGATGAGGAAAAACAAGTTACTCATTTAAATTTCGTTGGTGTTCTAATTCTGACACTATCAAATTCACCTGTTAATACATCCCCATTTTTACTTAATAAAATCTAATTAAATTTAACTATCACTGAAATATTTACAATTATGTTTTATGGCTACGTAGTGACAGACTATGAGTTTTTTGGCATCAATATTTTGTTGATCAATATTTTGTCAACTAGCCTTTTACGAAAAAAAAGTCTTTAACAGAACTCTGGCTAGCGTGCTTAACGAGTAAAGTGATCAAAGAAAAATGGTGATGCTAAAGATGAAAAGAAAAGCTGTTTGATAAAATTTGAATCAATTACACTCATGTGTAAATTGCACTTTAACCCCTAAAACTACAGAACTTTTGTCCAACGCTCTGAAAAATGTAAAATTTAATTAGTAGAACAGAAAAACGCTTCTGGCTAAGAGAGTCTGATTGCAGTTAGATCCTTTCCTCTTCAATAAAGCTGTGGCCAGAGTTAATCGACTGAACAACTGCACTGTAAATATAATTACAGCTTTAACTGTTGCTTCCAGCAGGTGCTACTGCAGACACTGTGGAGAAAAGGTTGAACCATTACACCGTGATAATTGTGTCTGAGGCCGGGGGGGTTGCGCTCATTTGAATGTATGGGGCAGAGAACCTCCCCAGGCAAACTTCTTGAAGGCGAACCACCCTCCGAGGACAAGGATGACAGAGGCAGCTGAAGCGAAGACTACACCGACTGCAAACACTAGGTAGTTGGTTTTGTCTCCTACTGGCTGGTCAGCATTGCCTTCAGAAGAGAGAAGAATAGGGAAGGGCGCAGGTGTGGTTATATTGTTCTCATTCTTACACAGCAAACTTTCCCTGTCCAACTGGAAGCATCCACTTACCGTATGCGGAGAAAGAGGGTTGTCCTACATTATCTGTTGGAAGCAAGAGAGAGAGAGAAATTATGTATTTATTTGGCAGCTCGGTGGTGTCACAGCACAGCAGTGCGTAACATTGTGTCAGCAGGATAGATAGCTTAACACTAATCCATTGCACATCACAGATATCTCGTACCGTAGTCTCTAGTGTAGATGGGCCCTGTTGTGACAGTGGTAGAGTCAGGGGACTCAGACCCAAATGGCTCCAGGGCTCTCCTCACTCTCACTGGGGGCAAGCAAACCTGCAACGAAGACCTTCAGCTCACTAAGTGTGCCATAACACAACCGTTAGCGTAGTTACTTTACCGCGGTGTTCTGGGGAAAACAGCGATCAAGTGACGGGGAGACTCACGTCGAGCAGCTCTTTGCATTTCTGGGGTTCACAGAGCCTCACAGTACAGTGCAGGTAAAGGCTAGACCTTTCCCTGTCTCGGTGCTCCAGAAAACGGAAGGCTTCGAAGTTGAATCGCGCACTCGTGGTGACCCCGTTTTGAACCACGGTTGTCTTCTGGTCCGTGTCACACCTACTCACCATGAGACACTCATAACAAACCAATAGACTCCCCTAAACTGGTTGCACACCATTTGAACTATCAAGTCAAAACCTCAGAAAGTACAGTTTAATCAAGTAATTGCCATACCCAATGAAGAAATCATGTTTTTCAGTGCTCAACACGTCATAAGGGGAAGGTGTGGCAAAGCAGTGGTCAAGCAACAGGTGAAAGCTAGAAAAGACAGGAGAAAACAATCGGCTTTCCAGCATCAGCTGTTGGATTGTGGCGACGTGCAGCCAATCTAGAAGTTCCTACCACATTCTATCACACCCTGGGTCACAGTTAACAGTAGACCTATGTCAGGTCATCCTCACAATGAGATGATCGTACTCAGACCCATATTACATACTTTTTAAAAAGTCTTACTTTCCTGTAAGGTTTGTGGCCTTCACCTCTACATAGATCTTCGAGCGCAGGCTGAGCCCCGTTTCTGGGACAACCAGTGGGGCGGCGTACTCGGTGTCCTGAAACCCCAGCGAGAGAAGAGAAGCCATGGTCAATGGGAAGGCATGCAGTGCTGAAGCACATGTTTTCCTTGGACAGGGGAGAGATCCGGCAGTGGCTCTGTAAGTCCCAGAAAAGTGTAACCGTGTACACGCGTACTCTCTCCTGGTTGTTTGAGCTGCCTAAAGGTGAATCTCACTCACGTTGTACACTTTCATGCTGAGAGAGCTGATGAAGGTACCATTGCTGTTGGTGGTGGCCACAGAGACTGAGGACCTGAGAGAGACAGATTGTTAAACAGGTTGCGTCAGCACACTTAGACTATCGTTCAAATTTTTTGTCCATTGAAATGACATCAAATTGAACAGAAATACAGTCTAGACATTGTTAATGTTGTAAATGACTATTTTAGCTGGAAACGGCTGAATATCTACAGAGTGAACCGAGGCCCATTATCAGCAACCATCAGTTCTGTGTTCCAATGACACGTCGTGTTTGCTAATCCAAGGCTAATTGATCATTATAAAACCCTTTTGCAATTATGTTTCTGGCCATTTTGAGCCTGTAATCGAACCCCCAATTGCTGATGCTCCAGATACTCAACTAGTCTCAAGAAGGCAAATTTTATTGCTTCTTTAATCAGTGCACCAGTTTTCAGCTGTGCTAGCATAATTGCAAAAGGGTTTTCTAATGAACTTGAATTAGCAAACACAACGTGCCATTGGAACACAGAACTGATGGTTGCTGACAATGGGCCTCTGTACACCTATGTAGATATTCAGCCGTTTCCAGCTAAAATAGTCAATTACAGCATTAATAATGTCTAGACTGTATTTCTGTTCAATTTGATGTCATTTTAATGGACAAAAAATTCGCTTTTCTTTCGAAAACAAGGACATTTCTAAGTGACCCCAAACTTTTGAACGGTAGTGTAAATCTTCCATCGGCATCAAAAAATTGTGAAAGTAAAAAAATATATATGCAGAAACTGGGGTAACCAGACAAGTAGAGGTTTGAGCCCCCCCCCACCACATCCCCGTTCGTGAAGAAGGAGAGAAAGGGGAGTGATATCTGCCTGCCAGGACTCACGACACAATCTCTGTGTTGTTGAGAAGGTACTCCAAGGGGTAGCGGCAGGAGAAGTAGTAGTACACATCCGTGGCATAGCTGATGAGACCCTGCTCGGAGCGCGGCGTGTCGATGAAACTTTTGATGAAAATTGACTGGATGGTGGAGAATGATTCAAAGGCTCCACCCGGCTCGGGGTATTCGTTCAGGACCTGGAAACATGCATTACAACAAACATACACTGATAGCTTCTCAAAGGGGTTCATCCATAAAGATTGTCACAAAAGTTACAAAGGTGCTGAACATTAACCAACCATCATTCTTTACACTGCTCTCACATAAAAGGTAGATCTTTTTTCTCTCTCTCTCTTAAGGAATTGAGATCTAAGATTACATTGCCTGTGGATATTGAATGTCACATAAGACTTACTAACACCCAAACATTTCATATTTTTAGTTCTATTTGTTTAGTTCAAATAGTTCTCGTCAACTTAGTGCCTTTTCAGCTCTCAAATTTGCTGTATTCTGTAAATATATCCGAATGTTTTCAGAAAATAAATACAACAGATTTGAATGTTCCAATGTGCCACAAGATTGACTTCCTACAGAGCCAGCAGATACAAATTTGTGAAAGTAAATAGCAAATAATAACAACTAATTTAGTTGGATTACAGTGCTTAAGTAATATACAAAAACCCAACAGAATCAGACGAGACCAGGCTGCAGAGATAATCAGATTTATATCCCCACTCAAAAATTATAAGGTTCCAGGGCTTTCCCTGTCAACTGACAGATCATTTAAATTCGTTTCTTTTACATAGCGGTACTGACAATTTCACAATCATCTGAGTGTCTCATAATTTCCCATTAATGGCAGGGTCACTTGCCTCCAAGGACTGCCGACAGGGGTTCTCCAGGCTGTGGTTTACGGACAACTCGAAGCGGATGACCGGTGGGTCTGAGCCGGTGTCCACAGTGCCAAGGCACAAGCTGTTGCTGTGCTGGCTATTCAAGGCCAGCGTGGTGGGTTCAAAGCCCGCCCACTTTGCCGTGCACAGGTTCACCTCCACCTTGATCACTTGGGGCCCGCAGTCCACCTTCAAATCTCGGTGGTCTGCGTGCACAAGGGTGGGTTGGGGGCAGGTGAGGTGAGATGACAGCTCATTCACTAGGATCCCATTATTGGTAATCGCTGCTTCTCCCATGCATTTCTAATGAGTCCAATTGAGTAATACGTTGCAATAAGTCCCTTGGCTGCGAGCTTCTCATGGGAGTTTGGAAGGGGAAGGGGGCAGGGGGTCAGGACAGGACGGAGCGACTCACCTGGGATTCTGTCAAAAACAGGGGAGCAGTTGTAGTCAACGGCGAATCCAGGTCTCAGAAGGACCACCATCAGGAAGGGGAACAGGAAGAGCATCTTCACACGAGGACAAAGAAAGGGAGAGAGAGAGAGAGCAAGAGAGTCGTATTCTCAGGCCATCATCACACACAAAGATGTCACAAGTTCCCATTATGTCCCTGAAATTAGAAGGCATTTAAATAACTGTTTTCCTAAAGTGGTTAGTCAAGTCAATATCAAAAGGTTCCAGTGTAGACAGTCAAAAAGATGCAAACTTTGATACCTTGGAAGTAAAATGTTAAATCTATACTGATATTAAATCTACAGCAACTAAGTGAAAGTCTTGAGTGAAACGATATGAACAGATTTAGTCAGACTAAATAGACGGCCTCCATTTTGATTTGTATCCATGCAGTTAATTGCATCCTACCATGGCGAGTCCTGTGCAGGAAATCTGTGGTGGTTGGGTGTGCAGATTTGGTTTATATACCACTCTACTGGGACATCACCCTGACCTTAGGGGGGTAAAGGGTGTGTCCCCTCCAACAACCCAAAAGCACACCTGACTTCACATGAGAGTTGTCATTCTCAGCTTTCATCAAACACGAACCCCCGGCAGTATCACCCAAGCCGACATTTGTTCGCTCTCAAGTACACCACATTAGCGGGCTTACAGATTTTATTCTATAGAATCAGTTTCAAGTTTCACTCTCTCAAAACAAGGCTAGAGGGCTCCCTCTGAAGACTGAAACCATTGCTTAATGTTGTTTCAAAATAATAACAACATTATTTAAGATAATGAGTATGTCAGCCTCATTAACACCCCAATGAAAAGAGCTTAAGGTGTTTCAGAACAGAATCCATCGATTTCCAACTGAGGAAATGACAAAGTTCCTAAAAATACTTTGCTTCATTCTCCTTCAATTAGGGAAAGTCATTACAGTCTTGGGGGATTCAAGTTCAGTAAGCCAAAAAGCAATTTCTGATATATCCGCAAGAACTTTATTTAGAATCCTAAAAAACATATGCAAGGTCTCGTCAGTGGGTGAGCAGACTGACGTCACTGAGGAATATTATGAGGTGCTGTTATGATGCGCTATCCTCAATTTGCAAGGCTAGCCCACTCGCTATAGAACAAGCCTTGAACCGGGATTTCTGATTTGGGATTTGGGATTTGGGATTTGGAGATTTCAAATCACTTGAGTCTTCTGTCTTGAAATTTAAGACACCTACATGCATTACTTTTTAAACCTGAAAAAAAAGATTAAAAAAAAAATTTAATCAGATATTTAATATTCAATTTGAAAAGTACTCACTATTTCTGTTGTATTCGTGACCAGGAAAAAAAAATTTTCTTCAAGTCGCTGATGTCTGCAACAAGAAAATAATTGTGATGCTTGAGAGAATGATGAATAAAAAATCTGCCTGTTGTAATTCAGCAGTTGCATATAGCACGTAATATTGTTTGTGTTTCATTAAGCAAATCAATATTTTAATGTGTGAATTATTTTATATACTGAGAGCCTGTCAGCCCTGAAATACCTTAATAGTAAAAGTGCACTTATGACTGAATTAATGAATCTGGACGACATTTTAAAAATGTTTAAAAATTTAAAAATTTAAATTGTATTTTCCGTATTTTCAGTACACTAGCTTCAAACTATTTTTAAGACCCTGAGGAATCGGCCACTGCTACCTAAATCTGTAGTTCATAAAGGCCTACAAGCTTTGACGTCATTTGGTTCTAATCTCTTCTGTAAGCATGGACAGTTATGTAACTTATTGGACATATTGGAATTTTTGATTTCACATTCTAAAGGTCAGATCCTTTGCGTCTTTTCTATAGGTCATTACTCAGCAAATATGTCTAAATGCATTCCAAATACACGCCAAGTACTAGCGCCATTGGATAAATCATCACTGAATTTGGTGATCCTCCAAAAACAAATGTGAATAGTCACAGAAGAAACTGAAGTAATCTGTTTCATCAAGGTTAACTTCTCTTGGGAACGAAAAGTAAAAAAACAGGAGAACTTTTGCATCAAGATACGTCTGCAAAAGCGTCAGAAAACAAAAGAGCCTTTGTTTGTTGTGTGTGCATGTGAGCCTCCTGGTTCATTGTGTTACTAGGGTTGCAGTGATCAATCTGCCCTCGCTGTAGGCTACTACGCCTGTTTGACTGAGGGCAGTTATTGTACTGTGTAGAGTAAAACACAGAAGCGTCCAGGTTAACTCATGCCAAAGCCCTCTGGAGTGAATGAACATATTTGTCATCTTATACTCAAATGCACTCACTTAGCACTCACCAACAGAGACTCCGATGTCGTCTAATCCTTTTCTCAGATTCAATACCTTAGGCTACCTCAGCTGCAGAGGTATCTCTCAGCCACGCCGTTTTGTGTTTTAATAAAAATGCATATGGTCAAACAGTTTGAAAGTGGATGCTTCAGGAGAGACGTGAAAGCCAAACTACGTTAGCTGGTGGCCAGCTGGTGTTGGTTTTGTGGTGAAGGTCACAGGCTTGAAACCTACACAATGCTGGTTGGAGAAAAAAACATCTGGATTAGTACTGTTCACCAGTTAGCTGCCATTCCCAGTCAGCAGAGAAAGAAGCTGGGAAAAACACAAAATGCATTCAGCCCCTCCTGCAATCCAGAGAAGTAGATGTGTATTTGAACTTGAGACATACTTGTATGGTTTCTCCCTACAACTCTGACATTCGGACAAAGATATGATAGCATTTGTTGACTTGGCCTTCAGTTTGTTTCTGCTGCTGTTATTGACAGTCTGCTTGCATCATCCTATCTCTGTTGAGTGAGTGCAAGTAACAATTCAGTTCGATAGAAAGTTTTTCGTTTTCTCTACAGTATAATCATACTACCGCATATATGCAGAGCAATGCTCTGCTCACTGCTGTCGTTACTTATAATTGTAACTTTTATACAGGACATTTTCATGGAAATTTCTCATAAGTTTACCTCTTCCATGTATGAAACATAATAATACACATTGGTAGCTCTGTACTAAATATTACACTAATTCTATACAGCTGCATAATTAAACTTTACAGATCCGCCCACACTCAATGTCACATAGTTTCAGACTATGTATTTATTTTATTGTGCTACTTACATAATAAAATCGTGTAAATGGAACAGTAGCTCAAAAGGTTTTTTTTTTTTGTTCACTTTGTGGGTGGTGTTAATTTAAGACCCACATTAGCCTTAAACAACAACGTTGTAGAGGCTGGGTGTGCATAACCATTGTCACCAACTGTATCAATTTCAGTCATTTTGGTTTATATTCTCATCTACACCACTCGCCATGGAGACCAGCTGAAAAAAAATCATAATGGTCATAACTCTGCCATTTTGTGTCAATGAAGTCTTTTCTCAGGGAGCAACAAAAGCCACAGATATGTGATCCTGTTCCCTTGCAGCGGCCCACAGCAATCAGCCCTGTTTGCGGTGTCGATTTAAAGACGATATGCTGGGAATTGACACTGGGGATCTTGGTTGAATAAAAGAAGATGCTTCGCAGTATTTTGCAACTGTGAGATTGATGTCTTCCTGCCTGGGGGGGGCTGGAAGGATCCATCCATCCATTTTCGAAAAGGTTTATCCTGGTCAGGATCGCGGGGGACGCCAGAGCCGATCCCGGGAGGCATAGGGCACAAGACAGGGATACACCCAGGACGCCAGGCCATCGCTGGGCAACACACTCACACAAACACACACACCCATACACACACACACACACACACAGTTACACACACACACAGGGCAATTTAGCATGACCAATGAACCTAACCCACAAGTCTTTGGACGGTGGGAGGAAACCGGAGCACCCTGTGGAAGACACGGGGACTCCACACAGACAGGCACACAGAGCCAGGAGTCGAACGCTGTGAGGCAGCAGCGCTAACCACTGCGCCACCGTGCCGCCCAGCTGGAATGATATGTTCTCTAAGTCATGGGGTGAGCGCGTGTCAGTGTTACCTTGAGTGACACACTTGCATCCTCCAAAAATTGATAAACCTACCTGTAAACATCTCAAGAAAAAATCTATCCAACCAGGTAAATTGGGAAGCAGACGCTGTTGTCCAAAATATACAATTTTTACATTAACCCACTTATACAGTTATATATTTACTTGAACAACTCAAGTTAAGCAACTTTTTTCTTAACAAGCACAAGATTATGACTACTTGTGCATACTACTCAAATTTTCAGCTCAGCAGCTCTGTGTTCCAGCTTGTCTAAGACCAGGTAAGACTATTAATTGCATTAGGACAGCAAATATGTTTTTATTTAAAATAGGCTTTAGAAATCTTAGTTGAGCAGCATTTTAGTTAAGTTCCTTCAAACTGAGCCCCTAACCTGATTTCAAACTTAAAGTTATCATTGATGTGATTAATAAAAGAAATGGTCAAAATATAACTTAAGGTGACAGCTGATATTAATTTTGTGTTGTGAAAGAATTCTTCTTAACCTATTAATGCCCAAGCTATTATCATAATCATATTATAATGTTCTGGGGGTATTTCCAGCAATGGCGAGATGCAAACTCAAGTCTACTGTCCCAAAGTCAGCTAAGTTACAGCATCATTTAAATGCCCAAGCCAATTTTCGGATCACTACACCGCACTCCCCCTAGTAATTACCGGACGCCTTTGTGCTGATATTACATCTCTTCACTCTAGATGGCCTGACACATTCTGTCTCACACATTTCTGACATCAATGTTACCCCACGGGTCATTAAAAGGTTTAGGTGATCTTAGCTAGGTTTCATGATCACTACAATATTTTCATGTCTTATACATTCAGTTATGTCATTTGTATTTCAAATTAAGAAAATTTAAATAATCGAACCCCAAATATAAAGCCATGCTTCCCTTCTAATAACTTTTGAGGATAAGAAAACGTTATACAATTTTAAAGCAATTAATTCAGAGAAAACTTATCAGAAAGATGCTCTCATGCACACTAAAGCCATGCTGTTTAAGATATACATATACACAGTATATAGGCATCTCGCAACACACAGCTTATCGGCCATTGTCATAGATGGAATACCACATCAGGTTCCACTCATATAAAAACAATGAGAAACCCCAAAGAATACAGGCTAAGAACAATACGGCTGACCGATTGGAATCAATTTATTGATTTAATTTATCATTAGCTCTTAACAAAGATTTATCCCTGCTTACTAACTTGCTCTAAACACAAAGTTTAGTTTAAACAATTAATAAATAAACGTTCTCTTGCTGCCCTCTAGTGGGTTCGTCTGAACAAACAATCTAGTTTAACTGGGAAAAAAACTACAGAAAACCCAGTAGACATTCAACTAATTTATTTTCTCTTGATTATTTTACTCTTTCATTTAAAGATGACAAACTAGCTACCTCCATTGCTGATGTTTAAAGACAAAGGCTTCATATATTACATCTCGAGTCCCATTACGAGGCATGAGTCATGTCTGCAATGCAGGGTCGGGACAGAGTGCTCAGTTCTTGATACAGAGAAGGGCCGAGCCAGGTCGGCCACTCATCATCGGAACATGTGACTACTGGTCATAGACAGCTGTCACCCAGCATGACTGTCAGGCCCTTCCTCCATCTCCTGAAAGGCACGTGTCAGAAAGCGTAGACAGTGCTGTTTACAGCTGAAGCACTGAAGCTCTCCGCTGTGCCAAATCTATGAACAGTAAACCCTCGCTCATCTGGACAATGGGGGAGGGAAGTTTGTTCAGATTGGGCAATGATCTGATGGACAGGGGGACAAAAGCACATAATTCACAGGTGAAGAAATACATTCTGGATACAGTACCTATTATGGTTATGACAACAGTCGCCCCTGCCCAGGCCCTTGTCACCTATATTAATAGTTCCATTGCGTATATACCTTAACAGGATACAATAGATCAAGTTATTTAGACCACATTAATTGTCCAGTCATTACATGGTCCTAATTAGCCAAAAATAGGCGTATATTCTATACAAGATACTTAACTAATGCAGTGTCCTCTTCGTAGACCCACATTGAAAGTAAAATAAGGCCCATAAAAACATACTCTTTTGGGTCAATTTATTTAAATGCATTCTAGAGCTGGGGTATAGTGGTTAAAGTGTTGGGCTTGTTAACAAAAAGGTTGGCTGTTGTACCCTTAAGATTGAGTTTAACTTGCTGTTGGAGTAAAGATCCACCTCTATAAGTGGGAAAATTATAGATTTTGGGGCAGCTGGTGTTGTAGTGGTTAAGGTGAAAGGCCTGTACCTGACAGGTTGTGGGTTCCCAGCTGCTGACGCCTTAATTCTTTCCGTAAAGTGGATGAATGTAGAAATTGTAAAATGTGGATAAAAAGTGTCTGCGGGGAAAATAATTTGTACATTAAAATATTACTTCTCCAGATATCAACATGTGACCTAGAGAGACTACTGGGAAAGGTTCCAATTGTGAAGTGACCGAAGACTTTTTACGGTTGTACAAGTAAGTGAAATGACGGAGTCCCGGGGATTAAAGGATAACTGCCCGTCGTGCTAACAGAAATTGTTTGACAGAGTATCACTGCCTCTGATTAAATTATGAGCCACTCGTGTTCTCCAAGCGGGCAAGTCCAGACACGATGGGACTGAAAAGAGTCCTTACACAAACACTGTTACTCTGGTAACCCTCGGGCAGGCAACACAGTCCACTGTCCACCCACAAAGCTGCCCTTACAAAAATCTGCACGACAACGAACAGAAAACAACATAACATTGCAATGAAACAACTTTAATATTATGCTGCGCATTCTTTATCTTTTACTTCAGCCCATACCTGTACTACCCGAAAGGAAAGTGGATGAAGAGCTGACTGTGTGAGTCTCTGGGAATGCTGGGTAGATGTCTCCTGGGGCAAACAGGTAAGGCGGACGCTCTCCTTCAGAGACATCAACATCTGACTATGCAGCTCCTCGGGGATACTCCACCGACAACTTGACTTTTCAACCTCATTTCCGCCGTAGTGTCAGTGCCTCAGCACCAACTTTATTTGTTTGTGTTTTATAAGGTCCTCCCTTGAATTTGCCGGATGACCAAATAATAGCAACGTGAATTCAGAGGCAAATGCTCTGACATTCAAGGTTTTGAAATACCTCTCAATTAGCATATAATTTATACCTTTAAAGCAGAGGGAGTGTCATTTATAATCGATATGATTTATACAAATATCACTGTTATTAAAACATTATGAGGTGGGGTGAAACTAAGACTGACAGACACTGCTCAGTCTGAACCATTTGTAATGGGGGCAGAGGATTGAGAGCTGCCAGGCTGGTTCACAACATCATCATCAAACTTTCATTCCATGTTGTGATACCTGAACGATTTTCAGCAAACAATGCCATTCCAGTCATCATGGAGATAAGTCAGAGTCAGCCACAGACTGAATAGGAGAATTTCTAAATCCTCACCAATAATATAAAATCATTTTAAATGAATAATAAAAAAGAAATAATAAAGTTGACACCAATAAACTGAGGTGTTCAAATCTAAGATAAACATTATTTAAATACGAAGTAGCACAATGTATTTCAATATAGGATTCTGTACGAATTTTTTTATACAATAATATTAAACTGCGAGTCAGGAAACTTATTTTTTGAGTTCTTGTACGGTATGAGTATATATATATATATATATATATATATATATATATATATAATCAAGCCCAGAACTCTCAAACCAATGTAACGAAAGCATGTCATTAGATTGCTAATCTTGTCTTGACGACCAAAACCCCACACTGTTTTCAAGCGCCGAATTTCCCGCTATCCTACAGTCTCCTATTGGCGCTGAATTCGAAGTTCAGTTGAGACGCGACGCTAAGGTTTTGGTTATAAAGCGTGTGATTTTCATGTACAGGGGCAAATCAACTGAAGGGGACAGTGCAGCGAATCTGAAACCTCCGTTTTAGAAGATGCTACATTAACTTGAATTCAGCAAGCTTTTGGGAAAGATTGCAATGACCACGCACCGCGTTAAATTAATTTAACTAAACGGCAAGCGATAGGTAGGCCTAACTTTTTGAGTTTTTTTTTTTGTTTTTTTTTACCTGGTTGTTCAAATTACTACAGGTTCAAATTAAATCCACCTGACTCTCCTACGCCAATGAGTCCATGACAACAGGATATACACAAAATGTTTCAAAATGAATCTGAGATTTGGGCAGATTTGTACTGGGACTTGTCTGGGCATTGGGTGAGAAGTTTTAAACATTTCTTTAACTGCGGCTCTTTATTTTCCTTTCTATGTGATAAGACACTTGGTAAGTGATTAATATTTTTTTAAATTGCCTATTATTATTATTTTTATTATTATTATTATTATTATTATTATTATTATTATTATTATAGTGGTTTGGCAATATTTATTGTATAATGTATTATGAATATATAATCTATTTTTTATAATTATAACATACATTTACAGTGTCTTTAAGCCTCCTAAAGACATAACATCAGAGACCTTAATAAGCAGCGTCTGCCTGATTCTTTACCTTACTAACATGCATTTAAACAACTTTCAGGTCTTACTTTCTGGGTCGTTGAAACACCCGTTGGGGCTTGGTTTGTAGGCAGTGTAGTTAACTGATTGTTCGGTGCAAGCTGCAATCACTAGCCGTACTGCCAACAAAACAGGCTAAAATCTGTCAAGTGCAGTGTAGCATTGGAATATGGAATATGTTGTATTTTGGAATATTTTGTATAATAAGTTATTTGTCGATATTTGTTACACTTTTTTGCCATCGGTTTTCACGAATTTGTTATTTGGTAGTTTGTAAAGTATTTCCTTCATAATTGCTTGCAGAGAGGAGGTGGCGAGGAACGTTAGGTGTGATGTTGATGCTGTATGGTCACTAGGCAGTGTAGTTAGCTGATTGCACGGTTTTTTGTAATCACTAACCACACAGTCATGTGAACTTCAGACACGGAGACGCGTCACACTCTACAGGTTGGGCCCTGGACTGCCGCAAGAGGGCGCTTTTAGAATATTGAACTTCTCTACTTATAAGTATTTGTGCGCTTCAAAAATATAAAAATAAAAAAATATATATTGACTTATTTATTATTATGCCTATTGTATTTCTGTCCATATGAAAAACTTTTCTGTCCCACGAGAAGCTTTCCAGCTCAAGTTTCGTATAAGAAAATAGCTTGTTCTTTTGGAAAATGGGCTTGCAGGTGAAAGCCATATGATTAGTCCAGAGTGATTACCTTTAGTTGTAATATATTGTCATTGCATACAAAAATTTTGCTGGACAAACAGAAAACATGCTGGACGGGGCACAATACTTAATGAATCCCACTTTATTCCATCATTACAATGCAGGCTATTACATGTAAATATGCGACTATAAAGCCATCCACCTGCAAAGCCGATATTGACCATTGACATGGAAAATATGGATCAAAATGTACATATCTGCCATTGCCATTAAACAACACTTAGAATTTTGTTGGTGAGCACATGCAACACATTGGGAAAACTCCAGTCGAGTGGTCGGAATGGACATGTCGACAATCGTGATGACACCTAATGGCATTGTCTCAGGGTAAGATTCTTCAAGCTAAGGGGTATGTGTGTATCTTAATGCACATATTTTGAGAAGTGGATGTGTCATGCCATGAGGAAAAAACTGACAGATTAAGGATGTGGATTTCAGATCAAGAAATTTGACTATGAATGCATTTTTGCCTGTCTATGTAATTGCCTTGTCAGAGGAAAACACAGAAGCTGGCCCAAACCACCTCCAAGTTTCCAAAAAGCCACCTGCTAATCTGGACTCAACAGTGAAATTCCTAGCATCTGCTGAAACTGGGTACAGGCGGCTCTTCACTTGACTTGGACGGCACTGTTTCCCCCCCTACTCGTTCCCTGATGCTGTCTGGCTTAGGCCACATTAACTCCCGCAGCGGGACGCCTAAATGGAAACAGTTGGAACATTTACTAGCCGGAATCAGCAGGACACTTCCCAGCAAGTGTTGCTGGTTAATCAATATCACCCGGGGCAGGCTCCAGAGATTCAAGAAAAACTAAACTAAAATAAACCTCCCGGGGGGAAATGGAGAACAAAACCCATAGTGGGAAAGCTCCAATCCCAAACCGCACCCATCTAACAAATTAAGAAAATAATACAACCCACCCCCACCCCTTGTAACAGGAGTTTGACTACTCATAATACCACCAGGGTAGTTGACCTCTAGTGGACCACTAAGACCATCAATGTCTTCCCTCTCTGAAGCCACGGCTTTACCAAACAGATGGAGGGCAAGAACGACCTGGAACTGGTGGCTTGCTTGATACAGTGGTTCCGCTTCCAAAATTGCTCCCAGCAGGGCAAGATTTTAGATGGTTTGGGTGTATGGTCCACCCCCCACGCCTATATTTATCTGTTGTGAAAACTAATAAAAAATTATGTGTGGAATGCTGATTTAAAGATTATATCAGAGGTGGAATAAATGTTGGCCCAAGTTGTTCTATCTTGACTAAAGCAGATCTAATCAAAAACCGCGAAGTTGTTAACCTGGTTACACTTGTCGCCTTGGTAACAGACGACTCTTCACTTCCTGTAATATAATCGACGCTATAAACATGTCTGAGCAGCTGGACAGAAACGTTTGTGAAGAATTTAATGAATTAGAGAAATATTACACGGTTTTTGCTGGATCGTCCTTGGAAGACGTTTCGTACGCAAAAATATTTTGGAATTCTGCCACTTTACAACCGCCTCTCGAATCTCGATTGGTTTGGGTAGATATTAGTCAGCGACTTAAAATAGCCAAGAATGCGCCGGAACAGTGTAAGTGTTTTGCGAAAGGTTTATAAATGATCAATTTTGATACATTTGTTTGGTTTTTGTCTAAATAATCACTTAATTAAAACTTTAGTACGCATTGTTGTTTTGTACTGAAGATTTTCTGCTTGAATTAGGCATTCCCGATCTCAGACAACTGTCCCCAAACACAGGTAAGTGTTAACTTGTGAGAGTAGAGTGCCTAACGAGGGCAATATTGCTAATCCAAAAACTAACGTCAGCTGTATGTGTCAGAAAAGGAGAGGGGCCTCCAGGAAGTCTTTCAGATGCAGTGGGCAGAAGAGAAGCAGAAGTACTATGAGATGGTGAGTTGACCCTACCCTAAAATGTCAAACCTGCACTGCTTGAGCATCTGATCCAATTGGTAATCTGGTAAAAAAAAATTACAGCCAGATTTAATGTAATTTGTGCACTTTAACCTGTGCAGAAATTAGACATTGGTACAATGCCTTGTAAAAGTAATCAAACCCCTGACCAATCCTCTCAAATTACTGAAATACACATGGTCCTGTTTGATATTTTATTTTAGAACACTGAAACTCAAAATCAGTTGTTTTAAGATGACGTTGTTTTTATATTTGTTTGACAAAAAAACTAATGTTGCTTGCATAAGCTTTTAACGCCTACGCATTTATATTTGATAGAGCCACCTTTCACTGCAACAGCTTCAACAAAATCTTTTGGAGTAAGCATGTCCTAGCTTTGCACATAGTGTCTGAAGGATTTTGGTCCATTCTTCTTGACAAATTGTTCCAGGTTGTTCAGCTTGGTTGGATGATGCTTGTGGACCACACTTTTCAAATAGTGCCACAGATTCCAAATAGGATTGAGATCAGGGCTTTGACTGTGCCACTATAGAAATTTTATAAATTTTTGTGCTTCAGCCACTCCAATGTTGCTTGGCCTTGTGTTTGTGGTTATTGTCCTGCTAAAAGGTGAATTTCCTCCAAAGCTTCAGTTTTTTTGTCGGACTGAGGTTATTTTGTGGTATTCCCCTGTATTTTGTTCCATCCATTCTTCCTTCAAGATGCACAGTCCCTGCTGATGAGAAGCATCCTCGTAGCAGGGCTTTGCCACCCTCCCATGCAGGCAAGTGTTCTTGAAATGGTTGAATGGTGCACTATTTCTCCACTCACAGCCACTGAACTCTGTAGTTCCTTCAAAGTGGTTGTTGGAGTTTCCTTGTTTGAGCACTGAGGTTTAAGGGACAGCCTGCTCCTGGCAGTGCCTGGGTAGTGCAATTAATCTTCTACGCCATTCTTATTGATCCAGCTGTGCACACTGGGATGTCCAAACACTTGAATATTATTTTGTATCCTTTTCCTAACCTATGCATTTGTATTACTTTCTAAGTTTGGTAGCATACTGGTCTTCATGTTCCTTTAGATTCATAACCTGACCAATGAGCCTTCAACAGTGGAGGTTTTTTCCAGAAAACGTGACAGCGACTTTAATGGTTCACAGGCCAATGGTAAGGTAATTTTATCCTTGTTTGGGCAATTTCTTTAATCTGTATAAACTGTGAACATCCACTGCACAGGGGTTGAATACGCAGTATGCAACCAACATATTTCTGGTCAGGGGTCTGAATATATTTGCAAGGCACAGTATATAGCTGCTTTCTTCACTTATTTACAGTATGTTGTTTTACCTCTGTAAACCTTTGACCTGCATTCCTTTTCTGTGTCGCGGAACTGAGTATTGATCGCACCACTAATTTCAGTTAATTTCAATCCGATTCTCTCTTCCTCTGCCCAGTGATAGATGGTTACAGTCTTTGTTGGGTTGGTTGGATTGTTCTTTCTGGCGGTCCATCACCCAGAGACATCTCATGTGGGACAGGAGACAAATCAGTCGGCAGTCCCGCCATGCTCTCTTTTCCTTCCCCTTCCGGCCCACTGGAGACTCACGAGCCAGAACCTTGGGTTCGCGTTCTATAGCTGTAAACCAGGCCTCTTCAAAGGACACCTTCAGTTTTGAAATCACCAACCAGGGAATTTTAGGATTCACTTTTAAAGGCATCTTGGTGGCCAAGCTCTTTGCTGATGCAGTGAATAGCCTTTCATTCCTTTTGAGGTGGATTCGACAATATCATCCTGCTAGGTAGATATATGCATGCTGCAGAAATATTTACTCTTTGTGGGTGGGGATCCCTGGATGTCACACAACACCTTGAAAACTCGTACCACCAAAAGACCAAGAAGGTCAAAGAATGCTTGAAATTCCTTGGTAATAAACCAAAATACTTCTTCCCCAGGACAATGATTGACAGAGTCAATGGATTGAGCTGGAGGGTGCTCCATGTTAATCACGAGACGACATTGAGCCATCCCAACTGCTGGTAGCCATGCAAGACAAAGGCAAACATGCAGCATCTTCCCTATCCATCAAAACTGATTTATTTCAAGGAAATGTAAACAAATAGTACTCCATAAAAGTACTCTTATTAAGATAATAATGTAGGTGATAATACAAGGGTACTCTATGATAATTATAATTACTGTGTAGTCATATTTTCAGTTAGAAAAACACGGCTGTCTATGTAATTGCCTATGAAAATGTGGACAAAGGCTTCTTTTTATAAGAGAGCATTTTCCCTCATATACGAGAGCTCCAGAGTGATTTAAAATGCTGGGGAGAAGCCAGCCTCCTCTGTCAGGTTTAATGCTTGGGTCTGTAAGCGGAGGCTGAGGCTGTGCTAGGAGATTCATCTCCTTAATGCAGCACATGGAGGATCCCGATGAACTGCCTGCCAGTTTAGCACTCTAAAAACTGATGATCTTTTGTCATCTTTCCCCAGCTATCTTTAGTGGCAAACACTGGTCCAAGCTAAAGCGCTCAAGTGGTTAGTTGCATTGGGGGAATGTAATGGGGGAATGGGTGTCGCATGTATAGGTACTGCATTTGGTTTGTGTTGCAGGAGGAATAACCTATATGCATTACATAAAACTACGTACACTTAAGGCAAAGTCCTTACAAGCGTTAAACTAATTATTTTGCCTCACATTGTACAGCTGATTTGATTTGAGCCGTTAACCCGGAATCCTGGCACTGTGGCTTCTGACCATACCTCTCAGTGGCTAATTCAGGGAAAAACCCATCAGAGCTGGTGTCGTCCTGGGCTGGCCTGGCCCAGATGATGCACGCCGCCACTCTGATTAATGCACCCGAAGCAATTCTCCACCACCACCCCTCTGACCACCTTTACTAATCCGATTATCAAAGCGCTCAGAGATAAATTCATCTGAGAGAGTTATGATCATTAGAGGAGCATTGATTTATCCCTCCCCTGGAGGGGTTACTGCCAGCCAGGGAAACGGCTCATCTTTCTATTGGAGCAATGTGACAGTTCATGCAATAGTCTTAAATGCACTCTCTCTCAGGGATGCTCCGCCCTGCCTTTTTACTGAGCCAATATACTAATTGCCTGACTATAATTTAGCAATCTCCGACTTTATTGACCATTCCACATCCATGTAGAGTTTTGTTTTGTTAGGCAAAATGGACATCACTGCAGACTTCAATATTGTGCTAGTAATGTTGTTATGGCATATTTTCACTGTCTCGCTTATAGTTGAAATTTATGCAGTCTGTTCTGTTTTCTGCTTTGAAAGACACCCTGTCCAATTATACACACAAAATGCAATGTGTCCTAAATCCTAGGAAGATGCAATACTTAAAATATTCACAATTTTTTTTTTCAACCATGGGTTTAATATGTGGACCATACCAGCCTACTAAAAGACATATGCAAATCACCCCACACCGCCCCTGTAAGAGAAATAATTTTTTTTAAATTGACCCACATTGACAAATGGAAAATAAAACCAATTGATAACCAGTGTTATTGCAATCAAATGAAAATGGGCATATTTCAATTCTTTAAGGGGTATGACGCCTTAAAATTGTATATTTTAAAATGGTAATTATTTTGACTATTTTGGGAAAATGCAAATACCATAATTTAGGGTATCCAGCTTTTGTTTTGTGTATTTGCCTAGCAGCTGGCTTGATAGAGACTTTACTTGTCTCATCAATATGTTTGGTTGTGTGCATATACTTCCTAGTTGAGACACGTGAAACCTATGACATATAGAACTGTCAGAAATGACTTGAGCGCACAACCCAGCAAAATGTCGCAAATATGTCTTAAATAGAGGCAGCATGCGTCGATCCAGATGTATTAGTTAAGTCCAACCTCATTCATTTGTTAGTCTTTCCTCCTGGGCACCTGCTGTGGACCATCCAGTTGGGAAGCAGTAGCCAGTGGAGCCGCCTCATTCCAACAGCCATGTGGAGCTGCTTTTGTACCGCTGTAGAACCTGGAAGATTCAGGGCTTTCCTCTTCCTCTCCCTATCCACTGAGTAATCATCCTGGAAGCCTGAAAAGTATTGGCCTCTAGGGAGGAAAATCACTTTGATTGAAGTCCACTTAATTAATTGATCTTTCCCCAAAGCTCTTGAATCATGCCCCTTTGTGACTACTCTACAGTACATGTAGGCCAGTGTAGTTTTTGTATATACGCTATATGGACAAAAGTATTGGGACACCTACACATTACACCTACAGGAGCTTTTATGACATCCCATTCTAAATCCATC
>JAOYSI010052091.1:0-13418 GCA_025775065.1 Hiodon alosoides
TCCAATCACTCCCCCTCGCTCACACTGTTCACACACACACACACACGCACACGCACACGCACACACACACATACACACACACACACACACATACTCACAAACAAGCCTGTGCGTGCCTCTGTTTGATTTGTGCAGCTTACTTAGCAGACCGCTCTGATCTGGGCTAGGAGCACTCCACACAGCCCAGCTCTCAGGCCGACTGCTCGTGGTTAAAACCCAGGAGCTCCACACGTGTGGCGCGGACGCCTCGGTCTGGTGGAGGCACACCTGCGAGCAGGGGAGAGCGGGACGGGGGGAGGGAGCGCTCTCACCTCTGCAGGGAATCGCCTCTTGGAGAGCTGGGGCCGAGAGGGTTTCTGTTCTTCTGACTCTTCTGACTGTTCTGACTCTGGCGGCTCCGTGGAGGAAAGTCGTCCCGTAGGGTAAGGAACCGGCCGCAACACTCCGTACCTCTGTCGTGTTGTTTAAAGCGTGATCGCCATCGCTTCCTTTTTCTGTGAGTGCCCTGAGACGATTTGGGGAACTGCAACAACTGTTTTGGTACTTTAATGCTGTTGTTAGTCTACAGAGCAAACAGAGGAAGGTTGTGTCACTCAGTAACTCCTGTGCTGTATCTACTCACCTCCGCGTAGTTCATCTTTTCTCCTCTCCTGTTTCACCTTCGTCTGTCTTTTTTTGGGTTGAGACGAGCAGCTAAGAGGGAGCAGTTAAGGGAGATGGGTGGGGGTATGTTAAATTCACTGAAAGTTACCCTGGAAATGAAAGAAAACCCCAACCGTGTAAAATCGGTGACGCTCACCGCCGTCTGTTCCTTCTGCACCATGAGCCTCTCAACTCGCCGAAGAGACACACACACACACGGGGTGGGCAGAAATGCTGAGGGAACGGCGTTCGGGGGGATTACTTTATTTTACTCTGGGTTAAATGGGACATCGGCAGTGGACAAGAGCTAATCTGAGACCATACCCGTCTTTTCAGAAACGATTCGATGGATCAAACAGACAGACCTCAGTCACACATACCGTTGCAGCCACGCCACCAGCCTTTTCAGTAGAGAGCTTATTTATAGTGTTGTTTAAGTTGAGTAGGCTCACGGCTGGGTCTTTGGCTTATGAAAATTCTATAGACTGTAATTGCTGAAGAGCCTCATGCATATTTAATGCAAAACTACGACGCACTTCTTCCTCATAATGATATCTTTATAAATGCGTGTAGATGTGTGAAGCTCTTGCTCAGAGACTGGAGATGTGACAGATATGTGGTGTTTGTGGACCCATTAACTGCAGGATGGAGGTAAATATCAATCAGACCCGTTTGTGTGCCCTTCTCTCTCTATTATCTCAGGAGTTTTTTTTCTTTCCCGTCTCATCTCTCTCTCCTTCACTCTCTCTGTAAATCCATCTGTTTCGTCCGTGCTTCTGCCTCCGTAGGGTGTAGACAACACAGGCGTAATGACAGCTTCTTTAACTCATAATGAAACTTTTAATTGTGTGCCTCGAACCTGTACCCATATCTACAGCTGTGACCCTATCGTCATGTCAGTTGGTTTTAGCCTACAGAAACACACAGGGAAGTCTTTTGATGACTGTCACATTTAGCATGTGTAATAATAATAATGTCTACAATATTCCACAGTCTCTTGAACGCAAAATGCTTCAAGTGTTTTCGTTAGCACGGCATCGCGTCTCTTTTCGGTTTGACAGATTGTGCTCTGATTTCCGATGGATTCTTTTTTTATGGTTCAAGGTGTTTTATGTTCAGTATAAAAAGACCTCTCTCACTGTGATAGAAAGTGTTGCTGGACTGAAAAAGCGTACCGAAGGCTTCTATTAGGAGAACAATTCTATGTGAAAACTGTTGCCATAAATAGATCTGTTTTCAAAGGACTTGGCTCTTGAATGATATTTGCACCCACAATATGCTTTGAAACTCAACTTGTGAGTGAGTTTTATCCAAGTGTCAAGCTGGGTTATGCAGATCCCAGAGTAATATAGTGTGGCAATTTATTCCCCACATGAATAATTCTCTCTGAACGAGAGAAATGTTTTCCTATGTCAGTGAATCATCAGCAGTGAAGAAGTTTTTCGCATTCCCAAGATGAGATTTGATTGACACGTTGCCTTGAGCTGAGAGGCTCTGGCCTCGGCCTCCTTTCTCTCTGCCCCGCCCCACGCAGGCGCAGAGGAGGTGTCCCGCGATGGTTCTGCCGTGGTACTGCTGTCTGGCCGTGGCTCTGGCCTGTGGCCCAGTGCGGTCCCAGGATCCCCCGGCTCTCACCCCGGAGAACGAGGTGCCACTCAGGCCTACTCTCTGGCTGACGGAAGGCAAAGTGACTCCCATCCCCCTGCCCAAGGATCGAACCCGGAGGTAAGAGAATACCCCGGCACTGGAGGGAGGAAAGGGGGCAGGATTTTGGCTGTTTTGCTTTTTGCGGTTTGCGCACTGGCTGGAGACACAGGCCTTTTTAGCTTAATTAGTTCTTCATGAATTTGACTGTTTAAATGTGTTTTGGTAATAACGCACTATTACTACTAATGAGAAATAGCTTGGAATGTCGCCCTATTATAAACTATAAAGGCTTGATGTTTTGAACCACACAAATAAAACACCTGATGGACAGAGAGACGTTTTAAAGCAGCTCAACGTGCTAGCTTCGGCAGTTCTCTGGTTCCTGAAGTGGGGACACAGAGCAGGCATCTGGACATCAGTAAGTGCATCCAACCGTGAACTGCAAGATTCCCATCGGCTCCGACATGTAAAACAGCGGAATGGAAAAATACGAGAGAAGAAAAACAAAATAAACACTGGTTATATGGAGGATCAATCATTCAAGATTCATTTAGTGTAACGCCTTAACAATGCTGTAGCGATAGGCCACTTTGTTCTGCTGAGAAAGAAAAGGGATTTCAAAAGACGGATAACAAGCTAGGACCAAAAATGAAAAATAAGTCAATTAAATCACAGAATGGAATGAAGAGAGAGCGATTTTAAAACAGCAAGATAACAAATGATTGGCAATCACACATAAACAAAGGATAATGGTTTACACAATAAAGAGAAATGGCACAAAGATTTCAGTTAAAATAACCCGATAAAACGTGATGCACGAATAGCATGGGGTAGGTAAGGCAAAGAGAACAAACGGACGAAGGTGGGATTTTGCAACGTGAGATTAAATAGGAGGAATGAGTCTGTACAATCAATAAGTCAATCCTGAGGCATCTGGCTTGGTGCTCAATGCGTTAGTTCAGATTTATCTGATTTAGTCATTAAACACGAGCGGTGTTGGTAGTAGTGCAATGCCAGCAGGTTGCAACATAACTTCTGAAGATGAAGCCTCAAACCAGATAAGGCGCCAGGCTGGTGGCAACGGCTGACAGCCAAATCACTGCCCGGGAGAAAACCATGTTTGATTGAACCGATTAGAGTATCAATCACCAATGGAACGACGGCAGGACCAGGGGTCAGATCACTGTTGCACCACTGTTCATCAGCCAATACTGAATGAATGGTCAGGAACTGATTGACATTGAATGTTTATATAGGATTCTAAACTAGAATCTAAAATCTCATGTGCATTCATTTTAACCTCATAAAAGAGGCTGGAATTTGGTTCTGGGTACCATGGATACAACTAGATAAAATGGCATTCGACATCAAGTAGACTCTGAGTAGTCTACCCCCGGAGGAGCAAAAGAGTACCTCTCTCTGGCTAAGCATGATCCTTGTCTGCTAGAGTAAGAGTCTACGGTTGGGAACGCTAAGGACTCACACAGGTATATACGTATGTTCCTGCAGGCTGTATTTCACGCTGAAGAGGAGGAACTCCTTGATGTCGCTCACCGTCAGCCCCTGCGATGTACCTATTGAATGGAGCCTGACAGCTCGGACGCTTAAGGACAAGCCCTCTAAAAGCTTGCACTGTGAGTGGAAAGGACAGAGCCAGGCGCATTCGTACACAAAGCAATTAAGCCACTCCGGCACAAT
Source organism: Hiodon alosoides (assembly GCA_025775065.1). Taxonomy (NCBI): domain Eukaryota; kingdom Metazoa; phylum Chordata; class Actinopteri; order Hiodontiformes; family Hiodontidae; genus Hiodon; species Hiodon alosoides. Next base: position 3,988 of record JAOYSI010052091.1, read on the forward strand.
ATAAATTTCAACCCTTTTCAATGCGTTCAGGCTTAGGTGCGACCTCTGTTTCCACACTTTCCTTTTAATACCGCCTCACATCTAGAACGACTCTAAGTTCTGTAATTAAATGCTGGATTTGAATCATGCGCCATGTGAAACATTAATGTACACCAGCTTACTCTGGAAGCCCGGAAATTAGACTCAGGGCTTACACTAGATTCACAGTACAGACACACTACCGTTGGTCATGTGTTGAGATTCAGAAAACGTGATCTCAGTGTAACCATTTTATTCCGGGAGATAAAACCTCTGAGGCACATTTGAATATTTGAAAAGAATGACTAATGTAATCCCCGAGGACTGTGTATATTTACAGCGTTCTGCCATTGGCACTTAGGCTGGGAGAAAATCTAACTTAGATGGCCCGCTAATCGTATTATGTAGCATTGCATTAAATAGCGTTTACTTTTCTGTCCACAAGTGTATTTTTTCTTCTATTCATAAATAGAAAGCACTATTAAATGCGATTAGCGGGTTGGGAAAGAAGGTTGTCAAAGCTTTGGTTTGTTCCCAGCCTTAATGGCAGTGTTCAGGGGACGCTCGTTAAATAACAGCCTTCCAATCATTTTCTATGGACAATTGGCTAATTGGCTAATTGGCTAATTGACAACCTGAGCCTCAGCATCAGGGTGCAGTGTACTTGGCTTTACCTTTAAAGCCCCTGGTCCTGTGCCTCAGACCACAGTCTCCTGTTCGAAGAGTAGAGTGTTGCTAGGAAGCACCCTGATAAAAAGCATAGGGACTGGGTTTGACAATGTGACAAAGAAAAAACTTGGGAACAAAAATTAGCCAGGCGAAATATCGCAGAACACTGTACTCTCCCATCATTTCGTGCTTAAATATTTCATTATAATCCACGTCATACATGGTGACCTACAAATCTTTAACAGCACTAAGTGAAAGGCTCTTCTTGGATGGGATAAATAATTCATCTTGGGTCCATAATATTAAATCACCCTTGATCTCAAGAACGGTAGCAAAATGAACAGAATTATTACATACAACCGCATTACAACACATTGAATACTTACCACATTATCGCCTCTCATGTAACTCTATGTGAATTTTCCGATAAGGTCAAGCCATGAATAATCTGTCCTTCCTGCAGGGAGTACCAAGAAGAGCATGCCAGAGATGTGGTGGAGAGGTTCTGGGACAGAGACGAAACTCCATTCTTTCACAGGCAACCGCATAGAGGTCTATACTGGCCGAGCCCACACCCTTGCATCCATCTACATCCTCCAATTGAAGTCAAGGGAACAGAACACCAAAGCCTCTGTATACCTGCAGGAGGGAGACGGGACGCCGGGGCCTTTCCCTGAGCTGCCTCTGGACCCACGTGTCCACACTCTGGGGGTGGGAATGACCAGCGTCACACTCAGTTGGATGCCAAGCCCGTCCATACAAAAACTCCCACCAAGCAGCTACAGCTACCAGTACTGCGTTCTGGTCAATGACAAGCAGAACTTCGGAAGCCTGTGCGCTGTCCAGGAAGCCATGAAAAGGGGGAGGAAAAGGGAAAGGAAGCCTAAGGTGACGGTGTGGCCCATTCTCAAAGAGTGGTGGTGGCAGCAGTGGGATACTTTGAAGGAAGCGGGTGGGTCCCCCTTGTCCCCATTAAATGATCCCCGAGAGTTGCAATGCATTTGCAGGGGGACGGAAAGTGTTTGCACAGTGTCAGAACTCACCCCAGACACACAGCACTACTTTGATGTTTTTGTGATGGACACGCTGAACGGCACTAGTTTGGCATACACAGGCACCCACGCTCGAACGCACGAGGAGGCTAGACCAGTAATAACTCCGCTGGGAGAAGGGGAACTGCGATGGGTGCCTCTCCGGGTAAGCGGACAGCAGGGTGACCAGTTCTTCAGCTTCCGCCCCCGGGGCTGGCAGCAAAGTGCCCTCCTCACCCTACAGAGCTGCAGTGCCCAAAAGGTGAAGGTCACCGTCTCCAACGCACGGCAGGTCCTGGTCTCCCAGCCAGTGGGGGAGGAGTTGGCTCAGATCTGGCTCGAAGGAAAGCCCTCTTACCTAATCCATCTGGAGGACATGAGGTCCACCCAAGCGCCGGTGAGGGCGCCGAAATCCACAGTAAAGATGCAAGTTTCCTCCGCCTACCACCGACAAGCCGCCCCAGTGCTCCCGGCTACCCTGCAAATGAAGTCATTCAACAAGCTGAGGAGCTGCAACTCAGTCACGTTAGCGTGGCTCGGCACCGAGGAGAGGAGCCTGTACTGTTTATACAAACGGAGGCTCGGCGAGGGAGAGCAGGCCAACGCCAAGCAGTGCCTGGGCCCAGAGTCGCGCAGTGAAACGGAGAGGGTACTGTGTAAATATTTCCAGGAGCTCAACCCCCGAAGAGCCGTCACCACAGCTACTGTCGGAGGGCTGGAGCCCGGAACAGCCTACCTGTTTGATATCTACCTGATGAGACGCTGGGGGATTCCTGTAAAATACCACAGCAAGACAGTACGAACCAGGAAAGAGTGCTGAGTGATGATTCCTGTCGGTGTCTCCTGGTTCCAACGGACATAATACATAAATTACTATCAGGACTTACCAAAATGTAGCCCCTGTGGAGAATAAGTTCAGAATTCCGATTTTTGGTCCCAACTATTAATTGTGGTGGCTTTTTACAAAGATTCAACAAACAGAGTAACAACAAATAGCTTGGAATTTTTCCCTATAAGAAATGATGGACTCGCGGGCTTTCCAATGATTTTGCTGTCGTTTCCTTAGAGAAGGATGGCGACTGGAAGGGCGGTAAATACCGCGGACGCTCGGTGTGACGCAGTCGTTCAGGGCTGTCCGACTGCTTCACCTCAGCCCCCATAACAGAATGGATGACCACACCGCCAGCACGTTCTTCCGCTGCTGCGCCAGTCGCTTAAAGGCTCGATTTCTGACGAGACAAGGACTCGCGTTCTGTTGAAACCGAACTGGTCTTTATCCACAGAAAACGATAGTGTTAATAATATCGACCGCCGTAAAAAAAAATAATTAGGAACGTGCAAAGTGTTTTGTGTTCTGCCGTAGCATGTGGCATTGTGCATGAGTTAGCGATCGGCTTCAGTGTGCGCGACTCATCTCTGTGCTCGACGCGCGTCAGGTGTCCGCACAGGGTACCGGCCACACCGAACCATCTCCAGCAACTACTCTGATGTAAATTCAAAGGTGTACTGAGTAACGTTACAAAATCCCATTTTAACCTTTGTGATTCTATTATAATGTGCTTTGCTTGTAATATCATAGTCTGAATTTAATTTGGCAAAAACAGGGGGGGGAAATACCCTTAAAAATTATTACTGCGGCTGTGATGTATGATGTAACAAGCTGTAATGATAGATAAACATGGTGCTGTTGATCTGTGGCGTTTTCTTTAAATCAACACAATTTAATTTGAAAATTACATAATAAAAAGTAGCAAATGAAGTTTCATGAGTAGACTTTAATTGCGGCCGAAGACCGTGGCACACCTCATCTTACAAAAGCAATTCATATCAAGGAAGAACGCTTCCTACCACTCAAATCCATCAGTGGACCACGCATACAGAAGAAAGGATGAAAGTGGATTCTGATGAAGATGTTTTCAAATCTCTTTACTTTACTTCAGTACTTCTATTTGATGTGAAATCGATGTAGAGAAATATTTTTTACTTTATAGCGATATAGATCTAGAATTAGAACCAAACGGCTTGTATGGCATTCTTGACTTCCTGTCCTTATTCTACTGTTCTGTCGCCGAGCAACATCCATTTGAATGTCTTCCTGTTAAATGTAAATACAACAATGGTAAGTAAGATACACTGCAGTCATTCGAGAATCTTACTAAAGCGTTTTGGTTCTCTTCTGGATCGAAAATGAAAAGAAAATACTAAATATCCTATTGTGACTGTTTCCAAAATTCTGAGTTCAGTCTGTACGGGACAGGTCACAAACATGACCCTTTGGACCCTTGTCGTAGAACTGCATTGACTTCTCTGCCTTTCTTCATCCATGACCAACATGGAAGAGCATCGATCTCAGTTATAAACATACTCATTGTTATAAACGTACTGGCCAGTAGATGGCGATTGTAAATATTCTTGCTGCTATCTGGGTGAATTTAACCAATGTATCCGATGTGTCAGCCTCCGTTTCTATAGAAACATAGAAAGGCACGTCAGTCTCAGGAATCTCAACGGAAATTATTATAAGTACAGTATCAACTTTAAAGTCATCCATCAGGATCGATGTCTAATCAAGCAACTAGTCCCAATGAAGAACTGAAAATAGAGAAAAACAATTGTAACCCAGTAACCACTTTAACAACTTTTTTTAAAACGTCCCTTTGAATGTCCTTTTTTCACCGAGCAAGCTGTGATATCCTAGGAATTATTTAATTGCATATCAATTTAGTGCTGTATGTTTTTTTTTGCACTTAATATATGGTTCATTTTAAAAACGACAAAAAAAATTCTTAATTTACAAACTAATTTTATTTGTTTGTACAAAATCCATGATGGTAGATCAAAGTTACAGTTCGTTCTTATTTATCCCATTGACTATATGATTGTTACTTACATAATACAAAATAGTTGTATGCGAATCCTGACTGTTCACTGATTCTCCCTACTGCACAGGAAAAACAGAGAATCACACGTACACCCCTAATGCCTCCTGACAAAAACTGATTTGGGGGTAATATTTCTTGTTTGTAGTCTGCTACCTGGACCTTCTGAACGCAGCACGAAAGGTTACCACGCCCATGCAGGGCAGCCTGAACCGTCACGCTATGTGAGGAAAGCTTTCCCTTGTCCTGTTACCTGTCCCTGAATACCTTTACAGGTGGAAGGGTTCAACGCAGGGGAGCGTTTTTAAACGAATAAAGAGACAGATGGTGACGAGTTTAGCGCCACGTGTCTTTGGCCGCCATGTAAGCTTTAGATTAAAGTACAAAAATAGGGCTGTAGAAAAATAAATACAACACTGGTTCTGTTATAAAAGAGTGGCTGTATAAAGGGCCTGGGAGCTGTGCTAACAGCATGGCTCTGGGTTTGGACTTCAAAGCCCTGGTCTGCTGCATCGCGACGAAAGGGCCCCTCGACTGTGAGAGCGGGCTGGGACCGAAACCGGCACCAGGAGTGCTGTGGGAAGAAGATGCATGAAAATCACTGTTAGATATCCTCCATGAGCGTCCTGAGGTATCCACGAAGAGGTTGTTCCCGACAAGCAGCTATCAATGATAACTCAGCCCCGCCTTTTGCAAATGAAGACCGCCAGAGTCTTGTTCCCATTGGCTCCAACTGACCTGGGGGGCGGGCCTGTGGGTCCGGCTCCTCCTCATCCTCGTTGGGGGAGTGCCCGAGCACGTGGTGAGTAAAAGAGTCAAGGAACGAGGAGCTGCTAATACCCAGGCCGACCCCTGTCACCCCGATGCCCAGAGAGTCAGCTGGGAACGAGAGTAACGAACACGCGGAAACGCGAGTAACGCGCGAGACCATTACAGCCGTAACCGAACCTCTACAATCACAATTTCCAGACAGTTTGCGATGACATGCGGAGCGTGAACCCACCTGTGCCCACGGATGCTCTGCCGGGACGTCCCGCCCCAACGTTGTCCAGCACGGTGAAGGATCGGCGGTAGGGAGTGTCCGACTAAAAGAGCCAAGGATTAGCTACACGAGTCTCTTCTTCTACAACCTTGTCCTTCACAGAGGAAACCTTAAAGCATTCATCTCAACGTGCAGAAATACATGAACAGAACAAAGTCGACGAACCGTTCTAAAGATACCTAAAGGCATCCACAGTACAGAAGGAACCATTTTCAGACCATGTGTAGTAATATAATATACATTTTGTTGACTTTGGCAAATCCGCCGTGGCGAGATCGCGGTCTCTTTCTGCAGGCACACTGAGCGCGTACCCTGGAGGTGTGGGTGGTGTTGGGACGAGAGAAGACATCCGGCACGTGCGGTCTGTCCCGCGGGAAGGAGCCGCCCGCCTCGTCCGTGACCGCGCTGTGGGCGCGGCTGGTGGATCCCCTCGGACGCTGCGGAACGGCGGATCCAGGCATTAAGACAGACACATCTCCTCCCCCCCCCCGAGCAAACGTGCACGCAGAGTACGGGTACCTGGCCTGGTCGGAAATGCGGTCCCACGTGGGAGGGCTCGCCGTCGCTGGTGCAGATGGGGGGTAGCAGGGTGTTACGACACAGAGGCATGGGCGGGGAGACTTGGCGGTCGCTGGCCGTTGGCCTGAGGAGCAGAAGACTGGTCGATCCATAGGGACAACACCAACCGGATCAGGCGAGACCATACCTCACACTGTATGGAGGAGTCTTAATGTCTTAAAAGAGTTTTTCATTGTTAAAAGCCGTTCACTGAAGCTCAGGACTTATTACACAGAATGTAAAACTCTTTGACTTTTCGCAACTCACACGCCGCAAATTAATTCTGAGAGAGATGAATTCAGAGATTTTTCTCAATTGCAAAAAAAGGGCAGAGATCTTCTTCAGAAAGTCAGACCCACAGGCGTGTCCCACGTATGACTTCATCCATGGAACCAACTGCGCTGGCCTGGGTCAGGCTGGGGACCAAGGGCAGGAGGGTGCGTGGGGGCGGGTTACGGCGGTGCGCAGACAGCGAGGATGAGCTCTGCTCCAGGGCGCGCCGTGGCCGCGGCTTGCTGGAGGGGATGGCTCCGGATCCCGGGCGATGGGATACCCTTTCCTCAGGGTCCCTTTCCCAGTCAGGGGGAGACAGGAAGAACTGATCACGAAAGGCACTGACTGAGCCAACTGAACGCTTAAACAAAATGTAAAGTCACAGAGAAACAACTAAGATAGTAGATTCTGTGGCTAATGTAACTACTATCAACATAAACAGACACAACGATTATCTAGCCGTGCACTCGTATATGATTGTGTCCGTCAAACAAACCCCCAATCCCTATTCAGGTGGCCTAAATGTTTCTCTTATCCGGCTCCCGACGTTCTCTAACGAGGTTCTTTAATGACACCGTACTGTATTCGGTCTCCCGGAACACCGAGGTTCCTCTGCTGGAGCGGAATTCCTTGGATGACAATGAGGTCACTGAGGTTGTGATGTGTCATGGCCGCCCCTACTGGGATTCTACTGGACTAGGACAACAGAGAGAGGGAGAGAGACACAGGGAGAACGAGTGTAAGTTCTCCACAACTATCTGAAGCCCTGCATACCAAAGGGATATTCACTTTTTTTCCGTTTCTCTGCAGTTGAAAACCTCCAGTATTTAACCAAAACAAACTACAACGATTCAGCCAGTTATCTTGAATAAAGAGTGAATACGGAATACCCAATATTAATAATCTACCACGGTCTTTTATTCTGCTCATTTTCAGTCTACACAACAACCCAGTTGGGACCCCTTGCTTTTCTGAAAACCAAGTAAATCGCTAATTTGCATTAAAAAGACAAGGAAATGAATGAAAGGCTAAAATTTTACATGTTTGTTTAGAAGAAAAAAGGCAAAGGTGCGGTGGGAAAAAAACTAAACATCAGCGTCATAAGGAGAGGGTGGAGTTACTGAGCTGTGTGTGATTGACGAGTAACGTGATGACGACGCCCCTTTTTTTCACTAAAAACTCCGTCCGCCAGAGAGTTACATACACTGGAAGGCTTTCTCTGCTTTTTGGGTTTCCGCCTGGACTTGTGCTTTGAGACCCTTGACTTTGTGCTCTTGGGAAACAAGAGAAGGAAATAAGAAAGGAGGACGGATTGACGGGACAGACCACGGGGAGAGAACCAGAACAGGAAGGAGGGTGGATTTAAAAAAAAAAGGACACAGGCAGAGTTAATGAGTGGAAGGCCCCGGAATGGAGGAGCAGAGGAAACAGTGACAGCACTGAGGCAGTGTCCACAACGCCACGCTCAAGACCGACACTTGGCTCGCTCCCTAAAGGTCAAACTGGAACCCGATCACTGCCCGACATCTTCAAGCACAAAATGCGTCACTGTGATGCGCTACATCACGAGGGGGAAATAAAACTCTATTCAGCCCAAAAGCAGTTTTCCCCCCTGCCTGGACTAACATGCCTGGATGCTCACATCCGCCGCCCCTCTAACTCCCGGACCAGGAAACACTGACCTGTGGCTGCTGGTTGGCGGTTAAGTGGGGCACCCTGCTCTGACCCAATCTGGGTAGGACCGTGGGCAGAGCAGAGAGAAGCAGGAAGGGGTTGTGGGAGTCTGGCAGCACGGGGCTGAGGTTAACTGCACTTTTCTCCTCATCTGCAGAGGGGAGAAGACACACACCTTTAAGACACTGGCCCCCTGCAGGCTCCCAGAGCAGGGGTGACTCCCCCCCCCCCAACCCCCAGCACAATCAGCCACGTGAAAAATAATGCAAAGCATCCCTAGAGGATGAGAATTTCTCATTTGTACCCACAGAAGGATAAAACAGAGGTAAAGAGCTCTGTTATCTGTAAAACCCTGCCAGACAAATACGACCGTATGTTTGGTTCATCAAAATGCAAGTGTAAACTAGGCCCGCATGATTACAATGCATTATACTGCTTTACCATCTGTTGATGATAATCCTAACTCGTAAAGCAGTGGAGCAGCCTACTCTAAACATGGGTGAGGTAATCCGCAAGATCCGCCAGATTACGCCAGTGCTTTTCCTGTATTTGGGCACACGCGGCCCACGGCAACAGGCTCCGCCTACCGGAGACGCAGCCCTCCCAGTGTCGGTGCACCAGCTCCTCCATCCAGCCCACCAGCTCGCGCCACACGTCATCAAACAGGAGGTCCAGGACGGCCTGCCGGCGGCACCGGTACGGAGAGACGGGGGGCAGGCAGTGGCGGCGCCGCTCAGCCCCCGTGCATTCACGCTCCCAGTCCTCGTCCCTGCAGTACACACACACGCAGGCAGGTGGCGTTTGAGGCGCGCAGTTAGCTGCTGCAGAGTCAAACGTGGGTGCAGCAGCGTCGTACTCACAGGTCACGGCAGTCAAAGGCCAGGTATTCCTCCATCAGACCCTCGGCCTCTATTACCCGGGGCCGGTCCTCACCGCCATGGGGCCGGTCAGTCTCCGCGTACGACCTGGACAACACTGCCTTTCGCCCTTGCACGCTAAGGCTGGTCGCACAAAATATTCACAGGCGCAGAAGAACACAATGTCACGGTTATCTTTTTTTGTTTTGGTTTCCTAGTTGTGAGTGACGCATGTGAGTTTAGATACAATAGAATTATTTTTTCATCAGTTTCTTGAACAGTACGCGAGTCGCAAAAACCAAGCTCTGATCAGCGAAGGTCAGAGAGAGTAAACACTTACTCAGCACCGGGCTTGTCTTTGCCCGCTGTGTTGGGGGCCACCCCCTTTCCCGTGATGGCAAACCACTGGAATCCCTCATCAGTGGGAAAA
>JAOYSI010052102.1:10153-25599 GCA_025775065.1 Hiodon alosoides
CCTCTCCATGGGGTCCAGTAGACACAGATTCACTCAGCCTTCAAACCCTCTCCATGGGGTCCAGTAGACACAGATTCACTCAGCCTTCCAACCCTCTCCATGGGGTCCAGTAGACACAGATTCACTCAGTCTTCCAACCCTCTCCATTGGGTTCCTGTAAACATTGATTCACTCAGCCTTCCAACCCTCTCCATTGGGTTCCTGTAAACATTGATTCACTCAGCCTTCCAACCCTCTCCATTGGGTTCCTTTTGATGCATTCCTGTCTGTTAGTTTCTGCTTGGCTTGCTCAGATTCCCTCTGTCTTCCATTCTTGTCTGTGGTTTCATGTGAACTGAACTCCTCTCTAAAACCCGGAGAGGAAAGAGGGTATGCCTGAAGCACAAAGCTGACGCCGCTGTTTTCTTTCCACTTCTGTTGATTGCACAGAAACTGAAATGTAAGAGAGACATTAAATTTGAATGATTGAATATGTTACCTTTCTACCTTTCTGCTCAAAGGGAAGTGCGTGACAATAATTTAGTCATTTTAGAGTCGCTGGAAAAGTTCTGCTCAAAATACCAGTACTCCAAGGTTCCCAAGGCCATGGCAGGTTGTTCTGAACTTAATTTGACTATGTGGAAACTCTGTGTACATAAATGTAATATGAGCACAGGACAGGGTAAGTAGTAAAAAGTCCCACAAAGAATCATCGCTTACCCCGTCCCGTTTTGCTGCCCTGTGGCAAAATCACCAGCAAAACATATAAATCTTGCCTGGCTCCATCCCTGTTCTCCCGTTTTCTCCTGGCGCGGACCCAGCGGACGCGGTCAGCGAAACGGCTGCCTGTGGCAAAATAGCGAATTAATAAACAAAAACAAATTTTATTTTATAACCAACCTTTGTTAGAGAGTCAGCTATTCCTCGTCCCCTTCACTGGCTTTAAAGGGAACGACTCAGCCTTCCCCCTGGTTAGCACAACAAGACACAAGTCCTTCTGACCGCAACTGGTCATGCTGACCATGAATCAGTGAATTCAGTCTACCCCTGGCCTTTGTTCACGGATAACTGACTGCAGCTCACAACATTATACATTAAATGGCGGAGATTCACCTAGAGTTCTAGCTATAGTATGCAACTATCTACCTCTTGGAATGATTATCTTAGTACTGAGGGCAAAGTTGCAGACTAGCAGGCAATGTTGTCTGGACTGAGAGACGATTAAAAGTTTGCAGCCCTGACCTTTTATATCCAGTGATCCGTGGATATAAAACAAACAACAATAACAACCGTACTAAACTGACTTGAACTGAAAGATTAAGAATTTCTTAACAAAAAAACAAGGCAGTGAAGCGTTCATATTTGTCCTTGGATTACTAAACATAGTTTTACATTTCTTGATTTCTTAGTTCTGGATGAACACACTGTTGGAGAGAAATCCAGTACGACACATTTTTTTAGGTAGACTGCACAATATTTTTCTGGTAGCTTCACTTCAGTATTATTTTGATTTTGTCAAAATTAAATATTAAAAACAAAAATGATTTTTTACAAGTTCCTTCATCGTTACTTTTTAATGTTGCAGCATCAGGTCTGAGGTCATTTCTATGGGGGCTGCATTGCAAATCTGAAGACTGCTATAATTTAGTTTGTACTGTGAAATACGGTTCCAAAATTGGACTGCATCCTTAATTCGTGGTAAATAAATAAATAAAAACAAAATGGCCTGCTTAAAATTCCTCTTTTTTCGGATCTTCTGTCAGGGTCTTTATTTTTTTTTGCCAAAATGTACATTCAGTCTTATAGCCCCAGTGACCGATGTTAACATATTTTTTAATGATTGTAATTCAATCATTTTCTCTATATCCGGGCTGTTCTTTCTGCTTATCCCAACATCGCTCTGGGATGTAGAACCACTTTAGATTAGTTTTCAAGGCAGCAGCAAGCTATCATTTATCAGAAAGGTAGTATTTCAATTGACTATGGTTCCACAGAAGATGTTCGATCCGTTCCGGTCTGACACAAAATATAAAAGGGTTGCATTTGTTTCATTTGTTGACGGCCTGTCGGGATTCCTGAGCCCGACACAGACAGCATCATGAATTTTAAGTTAATTTAAAGGTAAATCAAAACGTAAAATGTATTCAAGTACAACAGAGCAGCACACTGGAGCAAAATGACACCACACAGTATGTTGCGCTTATATGCTATACACAAACACATGCTAATGCTTCAGAAGATGAATACGGAACATTATTCGGGTTGTGTTTAAACCAAAGCACATTTTAGTTGCTTAGCAGATGCTTTCATCCAAAGCGACTTACACAGCTTACAATTTCCGCATTCGTACACTTGTACAGCTGGATATTTTACCGAAATTCAGGTTAAGTACCTCGCTCAAGGGTACAACAGCTGGGGTTGGGACAGTAACATTTTGGTTACAAGCCTGTCACCTTAAACACAACACCACCAGCTGCTCCCCTTCTCTGCTAACATTTTTTCCCCGTAGAGCCCCCCCAACACACACGCACTCCCAGCATGAATTTTACACCACCGCAAGATTGCATTCAGAATGTTCTATGGCATTTTCAATCAGCTGCCTCCCTTCTTTCTTCCTCCTCTGTAACAGAATACTGGCTGTCAAGTGGATTTATTTAGGAGCTGCTCTCCTGATTATTCCTAACAGTCAGCATATTATGTTACATATCTGTCTCCGCCTCCTCGTGCTTGCTTGTGGGGTGTTTTTTGAATCTTTCACATCATAAAGGGTTGCTGATACCCCCCTCCTATACAACGCTCCAGCGGCCACAGTTTTGCCTGAAAGTCATACGACTTGAGCTTCCCCCACCTAACTTTGCTGATTCCGAAGCCTCCGCCTTAATTCCGTGCCCGTGACATCTCACCTGACCTCGTAATCCTGTAGCTTTACTACTTCACATGAGATGCCTGTTGTGATATCCTCGGATGAGGAAGTGTTACCGTGGCGACTGATCTGAAAAGACTCGGGCCAAACTCGGATCTCTTTGGTTTTTCTCCCAAACGGCCACTGTCCAGGTCTGTCCTGTCAGTCCAATGCCAGAAATTCTCATTTCTGCACAGCTGAAAGTGGGGACACAATTTCGTACCTATGTTTTCCATTTGTTGTATCAATTCAGATCTATTTGGCTTAACGAATGTATTCTCCACAAGTCCTTGCACAGACACCAAGGATTATTTTGATCACAGACTGCAGAATTTCGCCTTTCCTTCTTGATGTGCTTTACATCCTTTACAACGCGTCGCCGTCCTCCCTGTTTCTCTTCCTCGCTCCTCCTTACGCAACCCTATTTTTGGGTAGCCTTCACATTTTACAGTTGGGCGACTTCAAAACACAGCCTCTTTAATAAAAAAATCTTTAAAAAAAATCCATGTATCAACCATTCCTCTTTATTTTCACAGTGCAATTTTCTTCTACACTCTCTCCTGTCACCTAAAATAATCTCGGGCCGTCAGGCTCTCCCCGGCACGTCTTTGTATTTCTCCCATTTCTCGTTCTTTTCCAGCTCTGCACCGGCGGAATGGCTCATCCCAAAGACAAGTGCGGTCCAGTTTATGATTAAGTTCTGCCATGTCCCGAAACCTGCAGCGGTTTTCCTCTCCCCCGCCCCCTTAAATCCGCCGACTCTGTCACTCAGTCACATCTTCGACACGCTGGCCTTTGGAACTTGCCTTATCACCCATGTTTATTTTCTTGTGGATATTTTCTTTATTTTCTAAAATAACATTTTTTTTAAACGATGAAGAAAGAGGGCAGAGTTTATCACTAATTAATGACAAAAATAAATGACCAGGGGCAGTTTGTTAAAGGAGCTTCCACCTTGATTGTTAAAGACGGTATGTTATGACTTGCATTTAATCACACAATTAAAAGGGGATGGGGTGTGTGTGTGCATTGCAATACACCACCAATAAAAGTCCAATGCATTCAGAAGTGGTTCGCCTCTACGCCATAATTTAGTTTTACCGGCCATGTGATTTCGTTAAATTACAACTTGTAGTTAATCGTGCCATCTCCTCTCACTTTGATGTCTTCTAATCATGATGTATTTATGATGACTATTTGGCTATTTGATTAGCTATTTGTTTGTTTTTTTATAGTGAAGGAGATGGGAAGCAGGCGGACACTTATATTGCTACTGCATTGGGATACTTCCATGAATAATTCAAAGAGAATTACCAGATTGCTATTTAAATGTCTTTCTGGGACGAGATCTCCTGCATTAATAAGCGGAAGTCTATAACTTGGCCCTGAATGTGCTTGGATTCAAGTCCCATTGTAACTTTAAATGTGTGCTAAATTGATTATTCACTACCGGAGCGTAGCGGGGAAGCTGTGGGGGACACTGTGAACAGGATCCCGCTCTCTTGCACGCACAGGCACGTTCGCACACTCGCGCACGCATTGAGAGGGGCACTTTGTGCAAACCTATGGAGCCGTTCTTCACCGCGGTGCAGGAAATCAGTCAGGTTCGCTTTTCATCATCTACGCTTTGCCAGTATGAGGAGAGGTGAGTGTCAGGCCGTCTCTAAGCAGCTGTAATGCCTCGATGCCCGTCCCCCTTCTTTTCCTCTCGCTGATGATCCATGCCATCGTCAAACAAAAAGGCTTGCTTCTCTGGGGAGACGATGTGCACCTTCTGGAATAGGGCTGTGATCTAACCATACATTTCTTAGAGAAATAATACATTAATGTGCAAGGAAAGCAGGTTTTAAATACATCTCCAACTCCACGGGAATGACGAGCTCCTTTCACAAAACTAAGCGTTTTTCATCGGAACGTATGAACCGTATCATTTACTATGTTCCAAGGCACTCCTCACTTGATGCAGATAGTATAATGTGGCCTGGTTAGTATGTTTTACATTCCCACCAGAGTGCTTTAGACACGAAGCCAGCGGTGGATTTTCTGTGAAAATGTGTAGCGCCACATGCTTTGCGGACGGGGGTGTTTCAGAGTGTGTGCGCTGGGAGTCATCCGGCCGTCCTGACGGACAGGGGTCAGCTACCCTGATGTGGTTGTAGAAAATTCCATAAGAGTAATATTGCGGCGTGAAACACTAGATTAAACCCCGCGGGCGGTTCCCAGACGGAGGGGCTCGGATGAGATAGGAGACGATGGCCAGAATGCTGGCATGGAAACTGCCAGCCCTTAACAGAGCGAGGCGGTTTCAACTGTGGAAAATTAGCGGTGTTGCTCTCAAACTGACTTACATGCGAGGGTTACACACTTGAGATTACATGAAAGGGAATCATGTTATTTCATGTTATTTCAAGTGTGTAACCCTCGCCGCAGGTTGCACTCGTGGCTGCAATGTATCCCTGCATTTATGACACATTCAGCCCAAACTTACAGTCAATAGCAATGCCACGAAACACTTGTTTTAGTGCCAGTGTGTTTCAACTTGAATTAAAATTACTGATCATATGAAGCTGTTTATAACCATTAAAATGTAGATCATTACTAGGACGTACATCTATTAAAAAAAGCAACCATAACATGCGTCAATAGCTCCAAGCCGTCGGCTATATAATGACCCTTTAGCAATTTGGCACCAAGGAAACTTCAACAGCACAGACAATTAAGGACCACGGACAGCCCCGCTTTCTAGACAATCCAGACCCATGGAGGGTGCAACGCTGGGGACATGAGGGTGAATCAGGGACCGATTGAGCGATGATGGAGTGGCAGCTTTGCCAACGGCAGGGGGCATGCTGGGAGAGAAACAGGCGAGCAGACTCGACACCCTCTGAACCCTTTGGTACTGGAGCAGACAGGTTAAAGCGTTATCCAGCCAGAGCATTGATATCACCGAGTCATCACTTGTGTTGATATCACAGAGTCATCACTTAAGTTCATATCACAGAGTCATCACTTAAGTTCATATCACGAGTCATCACTTAACTTCATATCACAGAGTCATCACTTAAGTTCATATCACGAGTCATCACTTGTGTTGATATCCCCGAGTCATCACTTGTGTTGATATCCCCGAGGCATCACTTCACTAATTTTCTTTGGCTGTGGGCAGCACCTCTTTGTCACAGCCCTTACTACATATAACGGTTCTGTGTTTTTTATTCAGAGCTTGATTCAGAGCCTTGCACATCATGGCTAAGGAGTGATGGCACCACCAGTGTGATAGGGACGGTGGTCTTTTGTGCAGAATGAAATGATTCAGAATAAATGCTACATCGCTAGCTATACCCAACAACATTTATGTCGCATGCTTGTGTTCCCTTTGTTCATAATAATGCCAAAATAAGATGTCTTGGCTCCGCTGTAGTAGAACTTTACTGACTCCTGCAGGATAGTCCTAACATATTGAAATGCTGCCAAGATATTTTATTGGACCTATTGGAAATCCTAAATGCATACATCAGTGTAATTTCTTATAAGATATCTTAAGTGCATTTTAAAAATGATAGCATTATATTTTAGTGCAAACTTATTGCCTGTATATTGGATGCATTTATATATTCCCCATTAAAAAATAGCCCAGTGAGTCTCATAAAATTAATTCTGAAATTAATTATTTCTGCAAAGCAGGCCAAACTCTGAATTATTGACCAAATCTGCAGTGCATATATTTCTTATGCTCCTAGTTATCCTGATCATGCGCTTAAAAATATACTAATTAGGTCACAATCTATTATAGTGTACTATCTAGTAACTTGGCATAAAGTTGTGTTAATTTCTTACAGGCAGAATAGAATAATTAAAAGGTTTTAATTTCTGCCCTTTATAATTGAAGCAGGCTTTATTAAAAGCAGCTTTATAATATCTCCTAATGATGGGTCTGTTAGCTTTTAGTCCTTTAATTTTAAGTTGCATTTAATATTTTAGCTTTTGGTGTAGGAGCTGTTATTCTCGACTGGCTCCATTAAATTCCACAGGGCTTTCAGGCAGAGACAAGCTTTCATTGGGTATCAATAACAGTATTTATACGAATGGGTAGGCAGTGAAGGGAACTGGAAAGCCAGAGAAAAATCCTATTTGCATATCGTGTGCTGTGGGTGAAAAAGCCATGAAGTGAATACAGGACCCAGTGAGAGATGTTAACGTCACCTGAAGGCAGACACATATTTGTGCATTCTACCACAGTTAATGAGCGCTGTTTTCTATCTTTGAGCCGTCTCGGTGCTCAGACACCATGCAGGGGCACCTGAATATATTTAGACAGTGCGTCTTATGCAGAAGTTACGCAGACGGGCACTGTGGTTTGGCATAACGGGACCAGAGGAATGTGTCCGGCAATGGAAACGGAATAGCCATTTCCCCCAGCACACACTTCGTTAAATGGTGCCAACTGATTAACAGCAGTTAAACGTGTTGAACCATTACCCTGAGTGAACGATTTGAAAATTAAGTTCAATACTCATCCTGGCATGCACTGCACATTAAATGTCACTAGCTAAGTCATACTTTCAACTTACAGCAGACACTAAATTGTAGTTACAGACTTACGGTCAAGTGTTGCGGTTTCACACTATCTTTTACAAGTAATTGCAATTTAATGTAATGGAATTACTCTCCATTATGCGCGTGAAGTGATAAGACCTGAAACGACCCGCAATTGGTCAGCCTATCACAGCCCTTACATTTTCAGCAGTGTTCCAGTCAATCACCATGCCTTTTGGTCTCCATGGTGACCCGGCTAATATATGTACATTTTTTAATGACATGGTCATCTACAGAAGCAAATGGATTAAATATCTGAATCAAAGGCCCTCTCCAAAATCCAATAGGTAGGTAAACAGAGAGAAAGCACATTTGGTTGGTATTTCTTGTCCACAGGCTAATAATTTTGTTTTTACACCCTTTTTTCTTTTGCCATAGCACTGTCCTTAACAGACCTCTGAGAGACTGTCTTTACTAAGCTTTAAAAAATATTGATTATTCCTCAACCAGTCTTTCAAAGTCTGGGCCTGCAAATAGCCCTGGATTTGGGGAAAATCTTTAAAGAAGTTTAGCCAGACAGGATCATTCTGACTCATAGAAATACAGGGTACTGTGTGATAAAAACGGAATGCTTTGCTATAAAATGTGCCAAACTACCAGTTTGGCAGCTTAAAACCCCCCCAGTCGCTTTCAAAAATGGTCGACTTCCTCAAAACCAAGATAAAATAGCTGCGAGCCTGATGCAGTTATTCACCTGACCTTTCTGAAACTTTACAGATATAAAACTTAATTTCTTCTCCATTATTAAAAAAAAAAAAAAAAAAGATCTGTATAACGGCTCAGAAACTTTCACCTGGACGGGATGGGACTTAATCCAGATCTCCCTTTATTGTGTGCATATCAGATTCTGTGCCACCATTAATAATTTATACCTGTCCTATCTCTATTTATATGGGATATAAAATACTGGGATGTTTTAGATTAGACTTAAAGGAGAATAAAGTTATTTAAAAATTAAACAGTACTGTGTATTATTAATGATACTGTTCTTTTCTTTGTTTTGTTTCTTTAATCCTGGTTTTAGAAGGCAAAGTTTATAGTCACAAGATTATTTATAACTTCAGATGTAAGACGAGATAGCGGGGTCATTGTTCCGCAAGTTTAACATTTTTAATAGTTTATGCTGGTGAGTAAAACGGGACTCGCAGAAACATGTTCCCACCCTTTATCTTCCTTTGAGCGATCTTAAAGTCAAAATAAAAACTGCCCTTTCTTCTGTCTTTACCTCACATTTCGATTCCGAGTGCTTTTCTCCAGGTTTGCAGTCTCCAGATTACGAGTTTTTCACGTTATTTCTGTTCTGTTGGTTATAACCAACACAGTGGCTAGATTACCATTAGTAAATGAGCTGTGTGTTTTGGCTAACAATGTAATGATGCATTTGTAATAAGATGTATGTGCCTTTAATTGCAATTTATGATGGATCGCCCATATTAACCTCAGTGAAGCTCAATCTAATTTATTATTTTCCCTTTCTGACTTTCTAATACTCCGTCCCTTTGAGGTAGGAGTAATGTTTTTCAAATCATTATTTATTGAAAGTTGTATTTGTTTATGTGGGGAATTTCCCTTAATGCCAACGTTAAAAAGATTTTCTAAAATAGCTGTACGACATTTTTATGTTTCTGTCCTCTTTCGGCTGACTCGTCAAGTTTGTTTTCTTTGGTTATTACTTAATTACTTTACGGTACAGAGAAGTTTAAGTGGTGGCTTGGCAGTAATTGAGAATCACTGCTATGTTAACTAGAGGTGGGATTGGAGCCGATTATAGTCCGAAAATAACCTTGCAGGAGAAGCTCTACTGTTGGAGCTGAGACTGAGATTGATTCCTTCTGTGCAAAACTGTGTCTGAAACGACTCCTGAGATAAAAAATAAATAAAAATAAATTCAAGACCCCTTGCTTCCTAGGCGAGAATAGCTGCCATATTTGAGCCAGCAGCAGCACGCCAAAAAAGAAGCCTTATTTCCAGAAATAAAAAAGAGAAATCGCGGGGCTGAACAGAGACTGTAGTATTTTTTGGTGCCGACGATACTTCAGAATCTGAAAAACTTAGTAATAACTGCATGTTGGTAATATTAGTTTTAAATCAATTCCCAACGAGCTCGGCCTTCAGTTTCCTCTAAAGGATACTTTACTTTACTTTCCTGTTTGAGGGAACGACGATAATTTAAAAAAAAGTCAAAGTTGGTTGTAGTGATAACAGATGTCTCCGATGCCCAGAGAAACTTATCTTTTTTTATAGGTTGCACGTTATCAACATTTTGGAAAAAGGTCAAATGAAAAATCTCAACCAACTCGGAAGTATAAAGCCTAATAAATGACAACTAAACCATATGAGGCAAGTTAAGATCAGCATGAAACACTCATTGTATCTTTGAGCAAGGTTCTTAACCTGAATTGCTTCAGTAAAATGCTGTATAAGTAGATGAATGTAGAAATTGTAAACTGTGTAAATTTCTTATGGATAAAAATCATCTGCTAAGCAACTGAATTGCCAGTTTGGTCCTGTTTATTATTAAACAATTTTATTATAGTTATCTGTTCCATTATTTATTATTATTTTATTTGTCAGATCAATTGATCAAATTTTAGAATGTGATTATTACAAAGTGAAGAATTCAAACAATCATTGAATGTAAAATTCAAAACTCCAAAAGGAGCCCAGACAAAAACATGAAAGTTCATATAGATTGAAGAGATAATGATTGATAATTGGTGGAAAATTTGTTTTATAATGTATAGTAATGCATTAATGCAGATATAATTATAGGTCGCCCTTCTGAGTAGCTGGTGTGAACTGCAGTTTCATTTTGTGAAGTGAATTATAAAAAAGTAGCGTTCAGCATTTTTAACGGGCCATTAACGCGCAATGCTTTTTTAAGACACTGCTGTTCCCAGTGTCCTGGGCAAACATGCAGAACGCGGAGAGTGAACAGACGCTGACACGCGTTAAACGTTATCATAAATATGTGTCTTAAATCACCTCGGGCCGCCCCCAGTGGCGCCATCGGTAAACACCGCTCCGTCAGAGCACAGATCAGAAGTAGGATTGGGTCGCTGGGTTATTGGGTCGCCGGGTTATTGGGTCGCCGGGTTATTGGGCCCTTTGCTGACTATGAGCGGGAGCCCTGACGGCGTTTCATAGCTGGCTGAGCACCGCCCAGGGTGGAGCAGACCCAAAAGGACGAGCCCTGCAGGATAGCAGTGCTGACGGAGGAATACGCACCTCCTCCAGTTGATTCTTAGTCGTCCGCACAGGACTGCATGGCCTGCAGTCTGATGAATGAGAACAGGTGGGTCCGCGTCCCCGGTGTCGCCAGAGGCCTGTATGTGTCGCAGACACATGGTCCACCCCATGACAACTTTAGCCCTGCTCCGTAATCTGCAAGTCCTGCCATCACACCGACGACCGCGGATAAATCCCCGGGGCAGAACCCCTGATGAAACATCCATTAACCTCGGACCTTCTTGCTTGCCTGCGTGCGCCACACTCCCAGGAATCAGTGGACCAGACCGTCGTCTGAATACCTGGGCAAAGGCCCTGGCTTGGTACCTTTCTCGCATCAAGAAATTAATCAGTCCATTCCACACAAAACTGCACACACTCCCCGATCCCGTACAAAACTATAAGCAGTCCATTCCACACAAAACTGCACACACTCCCTGGTCCTGTAAAAAAATATAAGCAAATAGGGTAAAAAGAAATCAAAATCAGTGATGGGGCTAATGCACACAGAAAGGCATGTAACTTTAATATTTTAAAACCGTGGTAAGTGTTTGATTGATTTCAGTGCTTACAATGACATTGCCAGGGGCAGAGGTTGGGCAGGTTGCTGCGTCAGCGAGTTTGGCTTTGAAGGAAGAGGCAAAGGTTGGTAGCACGCTGAAGAGTAAAAGAATACCTCGCTTGTCAAAAGTAGGGCACCTGCGAGCATGAAAGGGAAATCTAAAACCGCAATTCTTCAGTTTGTCTCTCCGAAAAACACAATCCTTACCCTCGCGCAAGCAAGGACGTGCAAGCTTGCAAAAAAATATATGTCTGTGCACGAACACGCACACACGGGCACACACAGAAACGCATTGTTTGCAGGACTGCCGTCATCCAGGTTCCAGGCAGGAATGCCTGCAGACAGCCAGTCTCTCCTGATTGGTAAAGCGTAGCTGAAGCGGGCACACTCATGCTGGAGAGATGGGAAAAGTGCTGGATTGTGTAAAGTCGAATACGTGGAGCCCCCCCTGCGGCTCTGATAACTCTCGGAGTTGGCCTGCAGCTCCTGCTGAGGGGGCAGAGCAGAGGCAGATTCCCTCCCGTCAGATTTCAGGGTAAGCCCTCTTGTCTCCTCATGACTGACCCGTTTACAGACGTATCATTTCTGAGGGTAATGATGCGAGGCACTCCCTTTACCTCTCTTGGCTGCAGAATTTCGGGATGTTCTGACGGTGGACCTTGGTGCAGAGTTGCTACATTAATAACTGTAGCTTGCTGTTGCTGCAGGGGGACACCCCTCAGATCCCAGATTTCCCTCCGCCCAGGCACGCTGGGCCAGCTCTCGGGCCAAGAAGCAATCACAACCCACCCGGCAGAATCTCAAAGTGAAACAAAACAACAAGATTGATGGAGAAACTGGCAGTTGACAGCTGCATGGGGGGAAATGTGCGCTGAATGTAGCTATGTTGTAAACACAAGCACCAGGTAAGGTTCTGCTATTCCCTATTTCCAGCTTTCAAGCGCTGAGATATTTCAATTTGTCCACCTTGTGGGGTTTAAAACCACTGAAAGGCAGAGGCCTCTCAGCGAGGCAATATCTACATCACTGACTCCAATATCTTCCCTTCTCTTATGTAAATCTGAAACTAGATAGTGTGTTGTAGGGGGTTTGAAAAATGCTATCTGAAAATAGTTCGCCTTGGGCCCTACTAGGCCTTCAGTACTAGAGACGCAATTCATTTGGTTAAAATGCAGTAATGGAACATCCAGGAACATAGAGAAGCATCCGATCTCTTAAATAGATCGTTTTAAATATTTTCAAAACCTTCCTAACATGTGAGGAATGGAAAAATACAATGCCTCTGAGGTGCAAAGCCAAACGCATACAAAACAGAAATCGCACGAAGCAATAAACAATAAATAAATACATACTTCTTGCTGGAAAAAAAGGAAGACATTTCTGGCCCAAAGAGAGGATTTTGGCCTTTGCAGATAAGAAGCCGCTGTGCAAAGCAAAAATGAACCGGCCCTGAAGAGCAGAGGCACGCCAAAACCTTCACGATTATTTTGCAACAAAGGGGGAAAAAACAATCTCTGGTGTGCATTAGTTTGGTGGAGTAAGGCAGAGCAGGTTAATTACAATGACTGAACAGAAACATGTGTTGCAGTGCTATTGGGAAAATATCTGGGCCAACTACAGCTTTTACTTGCGAGTGGTCTTTGCCATGGAAAGAACTGCCCTAATATTACCTCAAGGGAGGAACACCAGAGAAAAAAGAAATAAAAAGAAAAGCTAGCAAAAAACAGCAGGATTTTCTAGCAAGCTCTATTTTATATATGGCGTATGGCTTGTATTGCTTTATTTAAAGACACAGAAGCAACAACCTAACAGTTTATGATCAGGCCTTTTATACGTCCCATAGGAATATAAATGTAATGTCCTTGGTTTAAGCAGGCTGCATATGCTCTATATAAACATGGAAATGTGTCTTTGTGTTTGTGCATGTTTTATCAGTGAAGCCAATATTTTGAAAGAATGAGCTACCATGTAATCATACGATCCAAAAAATAAATAAAATAATATTTAAAAAACAGTGTCGCTGTTGATGATGTGCCAAAGGAAAGCTTTGCAGTGTTAAACTGAAATGAGCGTAGTCTTCAGACTTTAAATTGCGTATAACCTGGGCTCAAAATCAACGGGTACAAGATGGAATAGTACAAAATGTTCTATTAAAAGTGTTTACTTCCTTATCTTCACCATACTTGTCCCCAGTTTGAGGTATTCCTAAAAAATAAATAAGATTAAAACACCCAAAAGCACCTCAGCTGAATCTTTGACATATACTAATTCTAGAAGAATGGGGCTACTATGGAAGGGCGGAGTTTCGTTATCTTCCTGTGTGAAACACGACAACGTTGCTGCTCCGCGAGGAGAAACAGACAGAGCTGAAGAAGCGAACAGATGGTTATTTCGTCAGGCAGATGGGGACAATTAAATATGCAACAGAGGAGCAGTCAGGCAAACGGGCAAACACCGACACGGAGAAGACAAAATCTTCCGGATTGACAGCGCTTTTCCCTGACTCCACACTGTTGGCTTGATAAGCTCCACTTCAGTCGGATAAATGATCAGCCAGTTGAACCCCTTATCTTTTAAGGCCAAACGACCGCCCCTGTGTGGCAGTGACTAGTTCTTTTCGAGGATGAATAAAAGTAAATCATTGCCGATTACTTAACGAGACTCCTCTGATTTGTTATCGAATACACAAGAGATGCGAATTAAATGTTGTTCCACTCATTTCAACGTTTTGCAGGTGCTTAAAGTCCCATGTTTACTCCGATCAGGTATTTTCAGTATTATTATTAGTATAGTTAATAATAACAATGACAGCAATAATAATGCTGTTGACCAAAAGACCATTCATTGAACGATGCCAATAGACAATAAGGCTAAGAAGACATGAGGCACCTGTCCATTGTCTGATGAGACACAGGGTCAGCTGATCAGGTGGGTGTGCCGTATAGCTGTAGACATTAATCAAAGTGTTGTTATCAGTAGTGTGATTTCATCCATTTATTTCCCGAACATGCTTACTCAGGAATTTTAGGGCACAGGTCGGTTTCTCCTGTGATTATTTTGGCAGTATCCTAGATTAGAGGCCATGCTGGAACTGCACAAAACGAGACCTGAAAACTTGACATAGTTATTTTTCACTTTAACCTAGGCTAACAGCATAGGTCAGGCTGTTTATCACCAGTCTCACCTGCAGTAGCCTCTCACTGCACAGATATTAGTTATGAAATTTTCCAGTTAAATGTGTTATTTTATGTATTTATTTTTATTAAATGGTTTAACCTGAAGTGAGGTGGCATTGAGGCACTTCAACATTGCCTTTTTCGGGTACAAATGCTACGTTTCTTTTAGCCAAAGCCGACTTTTCCAAAGTCAAAGCCTATTGTGAGCCGTTGGCACTGCACAAATAAAAATGGAGGGATTAATGACGACCCGTGCCTGCCATGTTTGTTTAGTGCGCATGGCTCTCGCGTGTTTCCCTTTGACTGAGAAATCATTTTCCCGAAAAAGCTCTCACAGTGCACATCACAGATGCAGGGAACTGAATAAATAATCCCCACTCTGTCCTGACAGAAAGGATTGGAGGGCTGGGATCATATGTGAGATGAACCGTGAGGCCCTTGACATCAGCCACTTGAAAATGATTTTGTCGCTGCACCACGGACCGGAAAGAAATCAACCCTTCGACCCGCTTTTATATTTCATGAAGTTACTAAGATTTGCAAAGGATTATACTCTATCATAGCTAAGAAAAACGAGCCTTACCAAGGAGTGGCCATGAGACCGCCTTGGGCCACTCTCCAGTTCGTGGTTTCAGGCGCTCAACAAAGAGACTTTTACCCATTCCTCTATGAGGTGGGTTCATGTGATGGAAAATGTGGTGGAAAGTTCTGCAGTTTGCATTTTGCCCGGGGGCCTCACCCTTCCACTGCCACTGCTTTCTGTGTTAAGCCTACTACAGAATCTCTGCTTTACATGACTCAGGTGTAACCTATACAGAATCTCTCCTTTACATGACTCAGGGGTAACCTATACAGAATCTCTGCTTTACATGACTCAGGTGTAACCTATACAGAATCTCTCCTTTACATGACTCAGGGGTAACCTATACAGAATCTCTGCTTTACATGACTCAGGTGTAACCTATACAGAATCTCTCCTTTACATGACTCAGGGGTAACCTAT
>JAOYSI010052124.1:0-17174 GCA_025775065.1 Hiodon alosoides
CCACCATCCCTCGGCCACGAGCCTGCCCCCCCCCCCCCACCACCCTCCACCCTCCACCGCCCCTCGCTATCTTTGGGACTGTCTGCTTTTTATTCCCCCCACTAAAACACAGTGATGTTCAGCTTGGGGATCGGGGCAGGATGGGAATAATCCGTGTTTCTCTCCTTCTCTTTCTCTTTCCCGCTCTCGCCCAAAAACACCAAAGTTTCAGCCCCACGTGCCACCTGGACCACCGAGGGGAGCTCGTCTGCGACCAGTGCCAACCGGGCTACGCCGGACCACGCTGTGAAAGGTGAGCAAAGTGGTCTCTTCGTCTCCTCCCAACTCACCCGGCACAACACTGAACGTCAGTACGGTCTTTATCCGTTAGTCTGATCTGGTGCTTTCGCCCAGGAATCTCTTGGTCAAAAGCCAAAATGACAAAATGTTGCCGTATTGTGAGTCTGAATAGTTCCTATTTCAATCCTTTTTTTATTTTTGAATATAGAATACACTGCGGGAAATGAGTAATACCGTACATAGATGCAACGCGGCAATTAAAAAAAAAAAGTATGTATAACGAGGTGAATGTTGTTATGACAGCCATAAGCAACTAGACGAATCTATTTTTACACAACTCTGTTTTCTTTGTCGGTTGTCTCGTTTGCTTTTCAGTGTTTCAATTTTTTTTGCGCTCCTCGGAAGATGTTTTGTCGATCGATTAAACCTCTACGTTTTCTGTGCCGCGGCAAGGCGAGTGGCGCTCATTAAGAAGCCAGTGTGCGACGGAAAGGTCCGAGACTGAGGGCTGCCTCTGTGGGCCATCAGGAAGATTGATGGCTTCGTGGCCCGTGCCGTTGTGCCGTCTGCGGCGCGGTCGTTTCATTTGCATCAGGATCACGCCATTTAATTTCCTCCCGTTTCATCGGGTGGAGAGGTGGCGAGTGTTTATTTTTGGCTGGGGCGGCGGCGACTGCCAGGCTGTCAGAAGGGTGGGGTCCGGAGCGCAGGGGAGAGCCCCCCGGCCCCGCTGACAGATAGAGATGGACATCGTCAGGGGCCCTGCGGCTCCTTTTAGGCCCCCAGTGGTCCTGTGCTGATATCACCAGCCCTCACTGACCCTCCAAGGCAGCTTTTCGTTCTGGCCCTCCAGACTTGAGGTAGTGAGGAGCGACCCCCATTTATCAGCTCTGACATGGAGGTCTGGGGAGGAGGGTGCTGGGCGCATTGCAGATTTTCGACACTGCACCCAGGTTTGTGATATTTTGTCACAGGGGGGTGTTCAGACTGTGGACTGTTCCTCTGGGGCACCTACCTTTTCGTCGTTGTGTCCCCAGCTTGGGAGGAATCTTGGCTCTCGGTGTGCATAATCAAATCACAAATCTATAACAAGCGGCCCCTGCGCGGGCCAGGAGTGGGGTCAAAATCTTTCCGGTTTTACATGGGAGCTTGGCAGGCAGGGAGCATGTGACATTTATAGTCTGGAGTGGGGGTGGTCAGACACCTGGTCGGAGACATCACTGTTTAAGACAGACCTTTCCTCTCCGTCTACAGGAGGGAGTGGATGTGGGCGGAAAATGTGCAGTGCCAGACCACTGCGTATGCGACTGCGTATGCGACTGCGTATGCGTCTGCCTGCGCGTGTCTCTCACCTGCTTTCATTTCATATGAAGATCAATGCCTCGCAACGGGGTACAAAAATAAACGATTCTACGGCATAGCGTTCATTCGAGAAAGCATATGTTCCTTCACATAATACGCGTTTGTGCGTTATATATGTGTGTGTCTCTTTAAATTGTCCCGATTGAAACACTAGCATGTGTCTTTCGCATTGACACTAGGTGAGCTTTTCACTGGGTGAGCTGCCCCACACTGCGACAGACATTATCACCCCCCTCCCCTTTCGCCTACAGCGTTTAGTCCCTGCCAGCATAAGCAGGTTTCACCAGCCCATTCCAAAAGACAGCGGGGCAGTATGAAGTCCTGACATATACATTTAGTCCCGAGCCTGTCTGGCCATGATATCTGCATCAGCCGCGCCCCTCCCCGCGGCGCCAGCTTGATGGCTCCAATGAAATTGCAGACACGTACTGGTTGTTCCACGCCAGTACCTTCCTCCCGCATGAGGCAGTCAGAAGCAATAACATATTCAATTAATAAATCTCTGATGACTAAAAGAATTCGCTCCCCATGATACGGAATGATTACTTTTCCCATTTACAATCATGCAGATAGAACTGCGGAATGTAGATAAGAACTGTAGAAACCGTTTAACAAGCAGGCGCTAGATAGAGTGTCTGTCTTTATCTGTGCTGAACATGACTCATTTCTGAGGAGATATAAGGGTAAAGAGCGAGAAAGTGAAGATAAAAAGAGAAACAAGATTATTTAGGGCTTCATGCATTTAGCCTTTTTAGCCTCCTTCTGACCATATTGATTGCTTTTAATGCAATGAACCACTCCTTCCCCTAATCAGTTTGAATAAAGAAAGTGTGTATTTTATCAAAAATATGTATTTTGTCAATAAATGCATTTAAAATAAAACGCAATTGAAAGTCAGACGTGGTCATCTTGTTTCATCTGCTGGGAAATCTTTATCTTCCACCAGAAATCACTTCATGAATAAAATACATTTAAACTTGAATTGCTAGCAGTAATGGAGTAGTTTAAGTCATGCACGGTTTTCACGCCTACAAACTGAATTCTTTTTTGGTTTCCCCAAATGAGCAACCTGAGTGGCGATCGGTGACCTTTAACCTCAACCCTCTCTGTGCTGGCCCCTTCCCTGACTCCTCCCACAGCTGTTCTAATGGTTTCTTCGGACGTCCCACCGAGCTGGGGGGCTCGTGCCAACCCTGCCAATGCAACGGGAACCTGGACCCCACGGACCCCCGCAGCTGCCACCCCCTGACGGGCGCCTGCCTGAAGTGCCGGCCGGGGTTCGACGGGGTTGCCTGTGAGACCTGCGCCGCGGGCTTCTTCGGGGACGCCATCGTGGCCAAAAGCTGCCAGCGTGAGTACCAGTGCGAGGCTGCCGCGGGCCGGGCTTCCTCCGGAGAGCCGAGCTCCAACAGCGGCACGCAGTTACCGTCAGGCAGCCTGCCTGCCTGCCAGATGTGGAGGCGCTGGAGACCATTTGGCACCCAGTCAGATGGATGACAAAACAAGAAATTCACAGATGGGAAGTCTCTGTAAATTGTGCGGCAATTAACTCCTGTAGGCTAACAAACTTTTGAAGATTGGGTGATAAAATCTTTTCGAGACTTTAAGCGTCTTCTCGACGGATCGTTACAGTGGTCATTTCCAATAAAGGTTGCGACTTGATCTGTGTGATTGTCTTCGGGAAGAGCATTGTAAATATCCAACCTGAACTGACAATCGCCCTTCCCCAGGAGCAATTTTGTAAGCCTTACAAGCAAGCACATAGTATTTACCTTAACTGAATCTTTGTACGTTTTATGGTTGTGCCATAAATTGCCCCGTTGCTACTGAGGAAGGTTCAGCACTGATACGTGTTGTTCTCATCTTGATGTAAACTGATGGAAAGTCAATCAAACCGGGCTAATCAGGGCACAGGGGGATTAAACTGGTGAGTCAGAGTGTTGTAATAGACAGGACGCTGCCATGATAGGAAAATTCCTTTACTACAGGAATTCTGCTACACTGGTTGGTGCAAACTGATGATTATTGCCCTAGATCCAATGGCTGTATTGTGAAGATGTGGAGGTATAGTTTTCCCTCCTGCATTTCACAAATTAAATTATTCAATATTCAGCCTGTGCGCAACCTGTACCATTTTAAACCATTGCACCTATTGTGGATTTCCTTACTGGAAACTTTACCTGGGGGTAAAAAACCTTAACTCGTCACTGTGATTGTCAGAGAATATGAAATTATTACCAGTTGGGAGTTTTAACTTGTCAGTTTGTTTTACCTTAGATAAAGCGTTCTCTCTGCTTTAAGAAAATGAGAAAACATATCATCTCTATATTATTCCTCAGATGATCTGAGATGATTGTGCTTGTCACTGAAATGAGGAGTTATGTGCCATACTTTTCTAAAGCGTGTCTCTAAACGTTTGTTTGGCACCCCGGAAAGATTTTGCTTCAGACCATTCAAGATAACATTGCTTAAGTGACACGACCGCCGATCTCCCCTTAAGCTCCAGTTGTGTGATGGGTTTATAACAGCGGTCTGCTGTGTCCGCAGCTTGCCTGTGCCACAGTAATGGCTCTGTTTCGGAGATGTGCGACCAGGAGACTGGGCAGTGCCAGTGCAGGCCGCACGTGGTCGGGAGGCAGTGTGATGAGTGCATGGTGAGTTTCCACAGCAACACCGTATCTTGTGTGCGGTCCGCCTTCCCGCCTCACACAGCCTGGGGTGTACGCAGAATCACTTTCCCCATTCCAACCCTGCAGATTCCGCCCAAAAGTTTGATTATTAGTATGAGACTGACCTATCAGTTCTGTCATCAGCTGGAGAGTGGTAAGGTGGTGATGTTCTGATGGTCTGATGTTCATGGGCATAATGTCTCCAGTGTAATATCGGACTACGTAACATCTGATTTATCCGTTCAGTTAGCCCTGGGCTAACCATCTAGTAGTCAGGTGAGAGGCTGGGTGTTAGTGGCTGAATGAACACTGAGGAATTCATCGAAGCTGGTGTCTCACCATCTAAGTTTTTCTGTGTTGGTTTCATCCAGACTCAGTTTCCTTGGAGTCAATTATTTGTTTCCCTCTGCTGGTCTCTCACTTTCCTTGTACTGGTCTCTCACTGACTCACTTTCTCTGTGCTGGTCTCTCACTGATCCCCTTTCCCTGTGCTGGTCTCTCACAGACTCCCTATCTCTGTGCTGGTCTCTCACAGACTCCCTTTCTCTGTGCTGGTCTCTCACAGACTCCCTTTCTCTGTGCTGGTCTCACTGACTCATTTTCCCTGTTCTGGGGTTGCTGACTTCCCTTTCTCTCCGTCCCTGTGAAAACTGAAGCCCAACTGTTGGTGGGATGCGGAGCAGCGGGCGTGCAGGCCCTGCGCCTGCAGTGAAGTGGGTTCTGTGTCCCGCCGCTGTGACCTGGAGGGGCGCTGTATCTGTAAGCCGGGGTTTGTGGGGCGGCGCTGCGACCTGGGCCGTCAGGGGCTGGAGAGGAGGGAGACGCGTAGGCCAGTCCAGCAGGTCCCACTACAGCATGCTCAGCGTTGGGGCTCCAGCAGCCGCACCGGGGGCTGTCCCAGAGGAGCCTACAGGCCCAAGGGGGTAAACACAAATAACAGCATGTGTGTGGGAAACAGACCCTACCCTGGCCTTATCATGACCCTACCTTGCTCTAACTGTGATTGTATTCACAGATACATCAGGGCAGGGTTTTTAACAGTGTGGATTTTAGTTTTTTTTTGTTATATTTGCCTCGTGTTTCTGCATATTACATAGTCATGCCTCTTATGGACTAACATATTTATTTAAGTGGTTTATTTCGGAATTTTGGAGTCAATTATTTGGAATGGCCGATTGTGCTAATGCACCAAACCTCCCCTCTGTTCCCCCGGGCACCAGCATGCCCACGCCAGACCGTCATCACTGAGAGAGCCCCCTCGCCGTTTGGTCATTCTGCGGCTGGTCCCCTGCACAGTAATGATGCGAGAGAGGGTCCAGACCCTGGTGCAGGGGCCTCCAAGGCCCCGAAACACCTCCTCTCTCAGATATAAAAGGGGAATAATGCACAGTCGGGCCGTGGTAAAATTAGATTCATATCGGGCCATCTGTCTGCAGTGGCTGCCTTACCCAGCCCTCACTGTCAACTTAAGGCTTTTTGGTATTCATAGTGTGTTGGCACAGTATTAATGGGAAATGTGAATTACTTTTCTTCCCCTGCCGCACGGTATGAATATAAGCAGTTCTTATTGTGTTTTAATGTTATTACCGTATGACAAGTTATTATTACATGCTTGATTATTTAAAGCGGACAGGTAATACATTATCAGAGGAGTATATAATGTGACGTTCATGCAAAAAACAATTTTGTGTGTTCACTTTTTTTGTATAGACAAGACATTTTTACATCGTACTATTACCGCAGATGTATGGATTATGTAGTATTTTTAAACAAATTTTTCAAACCAGTTGCAGGACAGATCGAGGTTTGCTGCATGAGGATGCTGTATCTTTGTTTGTTTGTTTTTCTTGCTGATGGATACAGGAAAGTGTGCTAAAATACAGACCACTGGGGTTCATTTCCACAAGCAGAAAAGCAGTTTTACGCAGTTTGACGACAGGTCCTTTGCTAATCGTACAGCTGCCTGCTAAAACAAATACCTGTATCCAAATCTAGTAACTGTGGAAACCTAATTGATCACATTGTTATCCACTTAGATCTATTGTCACGGACACTATGACTGCCATGACATAGGATCATGTGACCAGATTTCAGCATGCTCAGTAACTGAAACTTCTGCCATGTACTTACTTGGTGACCCTAATAATGATATACTAATTTTGCCTTTTTAATTACATTTACATACATAAAACATGTTAAACATGCGTGTGTTAATGGCTGGGTATCAGCAAAACTCAAAAGAGTTAATTAAAAAACAGAAGTTTGATGACGTTGTATTTAGGAGTTGATGGTCTGTCTATGCGTTTGTACAGAGCTGTGGAATGACATTTCTTGCCTTTTGCGTTGTTGTGGTTGTGCACTAGTGATTGTAACAAATTGTGCACTGAAGAATGTGCAGAATGACTGCAGTGTTGGGGTGCAGCCAACATCCACGCCACTGTCCCGAGTGGAGAGGATGGAGCTAACTTACACTAACTAATGTCGCTATCCCACCCTTCACAGCCCTCTACCTACGACATGCAGCCGGCCCGCGGGTGTGTCCCCTGCAACTGCAACTCTTTTGGGTCCAAGTCGTTCGACTGCGACGAGGCGGGTCAGTGCCGGTGCCAGCCTGGTGTGACGGGTCTGAAGTGTGACCGGTGTTCCCAGGGGCACTTCAACTTCCAGGAGGGAGGCTGCACTGGTAGGGGCCGGGCTCTTTCACACTGCCGTTTCTCTGTGTGAAAACGGGACACTGAGTACAATGGATCACATGCACACACGGAATAGAAACAGGCACAAGTGTTCTCTCTTTCACACTGCCGTTTCTCTGTGTGAAAACGGGACACTGAGTACAATGGTGCACATGCACACACAGAATAGAAACAGGCACTCTTCTTCTCTCTTTCACATGCCCAAACGCATGGACATTTGCGGTTCGCGTACGCTCATGCACACATTTCTGTATTTCAAGATTTCAGGAATTGCTGACCATTGACTTAATTACATATATTCCGTATGTCAGACACTGTGTTCTTATTCACAGACTGGAAATGTGTCTGACTGGATTATAGGTTAACTCAGTGAGGGACACTCAAACGGATTTACTGGTGAATCCCGATTCCTATTTCCTCTCTCTCCCCAGCTTGCCAGTGCTCCCATGTTGGGAATAACTGTGACTCCACTACTGGACAGTGTATCTGTCCCCCTCACACAGTGGGAGAGAGGTGTGACAAGTGTGCGCCAAATTACTGGGGACATGACATCATGAAGGGTTGCAAGGTGAGCCTCACTTCTCCCTGGGGGGAGATTCAGTTTTGCGTACCAAAGTATGGCTTGCTCCTGGTTTATTTCTTGTTATATTTCCCCCAAGTCTGAGAATTTAGACAATTAACTTTAAATTGACATTTAACTCAGGGCATGTGGACGGGCTACGCTAATTGTACTTTTTTTTTTGTATCAGGAGAACTCATTTCCTCTTGTTTGTTTATTCATGAAAATTTACCTGAAGCAGATTTCTGCTTCATCCGTTTAATTAAAAGTTAATTAGCTGTATGCTGGATTTTAAAACGGAAACGAAGCAGCAAATAACCATTGTGCAATTAAAGCCATTTGCCATTTAAAGAAAAAGTTTGAATATTTAATGTATAGCTAATGTAGCAAACAAATTGAATTGAGGCTGAGGAGTGTCTAATCTGCAGGGAGGTTCCTGGAAGGTGACATTGCTATGGCTCTGAGTAAATTCTCCTGTATTTATAGACATTTTGCTACGGTTGTCTGACTCCAACCCCAAGCCTTTTACTGAATTTTCTTGTTTTTCTTTACTCTAACATGGACGTTTATATGGCTTGTAAACATGACAATTATTCCGCTTATCGATCATTCGGGTTGTGTTAAGTGTGCTGCCAAGAGCGTCTCCCATCAAAGACCAAAATCAAACCACGTTCATCTCCGTGTTCCCAGATAGCACGTGTGTGTCTACATCAAAGGAGCCTGAAATTATTACACCTTTTACACTGAAATGTGTGGGGGGACAGCGG
The DNA here is from genome assembly GCA_025775065.1 of Hiodon alosoides. Taxonomy (NCBI): domain Eukaryota; kingdom Metazoa; phylum Chordata; class Actinopteri; order Hiodontiformes; family Hiodontidae; genus Hiodon; species Hiodon alosoides. The sequence goes on from JAOYSI010052124.1 coordinate 8,330, forward strand.
TGGGGTCAAGGCATCAAGGTTGTAACCAGAGGGTTAGTCTTATTTAGTCCGGCCTTGAGTTGAAGGTACTTAACCTAAGTTGCTTCACTAAAGTTGTGATTTGTTTAAGTTGCTGTTGATGAGTATCTACTGCTGAGCGAGTAAATACCAGCACAGTAATAACGGGAAGTGCAGTCACTGAGAGATCCCAGTCCCCAGTCCCCAGCTGTAAGACCTGCCTCTCCTCTCCTCTCCTCTCCTCTCCTCTCCTCTCCTCTCACCCCCGCAGTCCTGCGACTGTAACGTGGTGGGGTCCCACACCCTGCAATGCAACGTCAACACGGGCTGCTGCTTCTGCCGAGAACACTTCACCGGGGAAAAATGCAACCAGTGCAAGGTGGGCTACAGAAACTTCCCACAATGCAACGCCTGCGACTGCTCCGTGGCCGGCGCCGCCCCTGAAACCTGCGACTTGGACCGGGGTGCGTGCTCCTGCACCGACAGCACCGGGCAATGCACCTGCAAGGTATCCAAAAGCAGTGATGCTGCGTTGCTCATGTTGGCGCTCCATTAGGCTACCTAGACTACAGAGATTATACCACAAAATATCATGCTGCAAAAATCACATCACAACCATTACGCATTTTCCCCTAATTACAGCTTCATCTGAAACTCTACATCTAGCTTTAGTAATTCACTTCAGTCTGGAAGTGTGGAGTCCCTCAGACTGATGTGAAATGTCAAGCTGAGGTTTTGCTTGTCTTGTACTCTCCGCTTAACTCCTTTACTGCCATTTATTGATATAAATGAGCGCATACAAAGGCCACGGGTGTCACAGCATTAGTCTGACACCCGACAGGCCATTCAGTGCAGGATGGCAGGTGTTGGCCTGATTAATTGCCAGCGCTATCAGACCTGCGCACAGGCGCTGCGAGGTGGAGGACAGAGGACAACGGCAGGTCACCACCCCCATAACCGCAGTCCTTAACTTGCTACTCTGCAAATTTCCCTAAAGAAACTCCAGAGAAACCTCGAAATGTGTGAGGACTGGAGGCGACAGCTCTTTCCTCTCCCGGTGTCTCGAGTGGAGTTCACTGCCGAGAGTACTCAGAACCCACCGTCTCGCGTGTACGGCCCTCCTGGAGACCCCTCTTCAGACTGGCATTTGATTGGCGTAGAGCACGTAGGCGCCCGAGCAGTCGCTATTAATTGCGTCGCATTTGAGTGACAAAGCAGCGCAAATGCTACCATTAAGATTAGTGTGACAAACCCCTCCCGACCTCCCACCTGCTCCTGTAACTGCAGCACAGTCACAGACACAAGCAGTTTAAAATTATTTTCCTTTTATTTTTTTATTTTTTTCCCTCCATTGCAATTACCGGTAAATGTCACGTTGTTGTGAGTAACGGCAGAGTGCTCTGCAAATCCCAATAACAGCAGCGCCTCCCGGCCTCAGCTCAGCACGAGGCTCGCGCCGATCTTTAGCACCGGCACTGGGGAGGGAGAAGCCTGATAGACAGGAAAACAAAGGCTACACAGGAGCCCGTGTGGGAGTGGGTGATAGAAATAGGCTGTGAATGAATTCAGATGAGCGGCTCCTGGATCTGACAGCGCTGTGACATTCTGACAGCCTGTTACACAGGAAACGTGCGACGGGAGGTGAGGACTCTCATTAAAGAGAAAAATCACCCCTGCCAAGTAAAATGGGTGCCCGTAAGTGAAGGATGCACGTCTGAATGGGCCTGTTAATTGCGTTTGTCACTGGCGGTATTGTCTCCAGCTCCTCTGTCGTGGGCTTCACCGGAGAGTCGTGTGGGAGAATGGGTGGCAGTGCGAATGTCGTGGCCGTGGACATCGGTCTCAAGTCTGGTCTGTCTGCCTGTCTCCTCTCATTCATAAACTGTGTGTGTCTGTGTGTGTCTGTGTGTGTGTGTGTCTTTCTCTCATGCCCAGTGGATTGATTTTACTTGAGGCAACAGTGGAACATTTTTTTTCTGCTGTGGTCATTTTTGAAATTTTGATTTTTTTTTGTTCTTGCTTCATTTCTCTAAATGGTAAAAAAATTATCCTTTACCTTTAAACATCTCCCAGCCTCTGCGTCACAGGGAGCCCCCCTCTTAAAACCCATTAAAACGTGTTCATAAATGACAGTATACACATTTGTATGGTAATGATTGTAATTCAGTGTATAAACATTTACATGATTGCTGTTTACATAGCATTATACAGTTCTTCCATCCTTCCACTTTCTGAAATCGCATGTCAGGGTAGCAGGGAACCAGAGCCTAACCTGACATGCATAGGGCATGAGGCAGGGACCAACCAGACCAGGACCAGTACTTTCTGTTGATATTATTATCATCATTTATTTATTTACCCTGATCTCTCAACCAAACCACTCGTTGTTTTGCTTTATACTGCCAGATATTTATTGTGGTCCACTTGGAAAGGAAGAGTAGTATCTTCAGTGCAGAAATCTACAGAAGCTCTGGTTCACGTGCAGCAGGTGGTGTAAAGGTCAAATCTTAAGTCCAAAGGGTTTGGGGTTCCAGTCCCAGCAGTGCAGGTTAAATGCGATTGGCTGTTTTTCTCCTCACCCGCTCACCGCTGTCTCGGTGTTGTCACTTCAGGCCAACGCGGAGGGCGTGAAGTGCAATCGGTGTCAGTCCGGCACGTTCGGACTCAGCACTGGGAACCCGCTGGGCTGTAGCCGCTGTTACTGTTTCGGCATGTCCCGCACCTGCACCGAGGCGCCGGGCCTGATCCGAATGTGGGTGAGTGTCTCGGGAGGACTGCACACCAGGGGGTTTGCGGAGAAAGCCAGCACCTAATTGCCCTTAATAATATTTTCTCCTGTTCATTGCACACTGCAGCTCTGTCCGCGCTACGCGGGTAAGTTAGCCAGCCATGGCTAATACCGGCTGCTCCACGCCCAAAACGCTGAACGCAGTTTTCTTCCACATTAACGCCATTGCTTATGGCCAGTTAAAATATAAAGAGAGGAGAAAAAAGGCATACAGTACATCACGGCACAAAAGATAGTATCTTTCAACCAGCTTTGGTTTAGAACATGCGTGGTGGGCCAAAGTTGACTCATAGCGCAAGTTCATTTAAAACATTTCAGGCTCAAACTAACAAAACTGAATGAGATTTATGCCGTTGCCCTCCTACGCGTAACGTGCCCTGAGGATCTTGGGGTGAACGAATGGATATTAATTACAGCCTTTCTCCACCCTTGTTCAGTTCATGATCAAGCACATATTTCTCCATTTTATTTTTCATGAAATTAAGTGGCGTATAAGCACAGAAGGGTACAGGTGCAAAAAAAAAACCACACGGAGGAAAACACATTGGCATTCGGGGGATTGCAGGCAGCCAAGCAGAGATATTTCCCTGTTTGTTTTTAATAAGAATTTCTTGGCGAGAGCAGAGACCTGATAAATCTTCGTGTCCATGGAGACGAGGGCTGGGGACATCATCACAGGACACTTTTATATAAATGGGAACGACGCGCAAATTAAATAAAGAATGCGGTCCAAAGTTAATTTAACTTTGTTTGCTCAGAGAAGAAGCTGGTTGACAATCCCTGCCTTTATTTATTGGAATGAGCAGGATTTTCTCTAAATCAGTGGGTCGTGAGATTACACGTAGAGAGAGGTGAAAAGCCAAGCGAGTCCTTCTTGGAAATTTTAGCGCACTGTTTAAATTTCCCCATCCCATTGGGTGGGGGGGGCGCATCCATATATGCACGCTTAGCCAGACGGGCAACTGTCTGTGCTGTAGAATTGTGCCAGTTTCACAAGCAATCAGACGATCGCTAAATTTTGATTCTTGATTCTGTGGTTCTATCAGGATGTGTTCTATCAGTCCACGATAAGGTTCAGAGTAAAATGTTCTCAGAGAATCACTTAAGGTGAACGAGTTTTAGCTACTGAAAATTGTACAAAATCAGTTACTTGCAAGCAGAATGTAAAAAATAATAAAGAAAGGAGACTGTCAAATCAAACTGTCAGGCCTGTCAGAGGCCTGTAGTGCTATAGTGTGCAGTGTTTTTGGTAAGATTCTGCGTCTGTTTCTCAGCTCACCCTGAAACCAGAGCAGACCGTGCTGCCTTTAGTGGACCGAGCCAACCAGAAGAGGACCATAAACGGGGTGTCCTTCCAGCACCCCGAGATAATCGCAAGCGCTGACTTGGTCATCCAGGAGCTGTCTGAACCCTACTACTGGAAACTGCCCGAGCAGTTTCAGGGATCAATGGTTATACCACTTTACTGAATTTATCTCATCTCCCTGCCTCTAATTAGTCCACCTTCATTTATTCTACCTCACTTCCTACAATTACTCCACATCACTTCCTTTAATTGTTCAACATCACTGTATTTATTCTTCCTCACTTCCTATAATCACTTCATAAAATTTCCTTTATTTATTCCATCTCTTTTCCTATAATTACTGCATCGCGCTTACTTTAATTACTTTATCTCGTTTAATTCAATTACACCATCCTGGTTCATATATTTACTCCAACTAACTTCCTATACTCATTCCACTTCACTTCTTTTGATAACTCCATCTGACATCCCTTAAATTGATTATGCACGCTGTTAATTTTTTTATTGTTGCTTGGGGATTTATTGTGTTAATTAACAAAATGACAATAATAATCCTGTAGCTGGTTCCTGAGCCTTCTCTGGTAATTGCCTCCTTCCTTCCTCCAGATAACAGCCTATGGGGGTAAGCTTAAGTACGCCATTTACTACGAGGCTCGCGATGAAACCGGGCGCTCGTCTTACGAGCCCCAAGTGATAATTAGGGGCGGCCCAAACAAGGACAGGGTGATGGTGCGCCACATGCCCGACCTACAGATTGGTCAGCTAACCCGCCACGAGATTGAGATGACGGAGGTGAGCTTTCCCTCCAATCCCTTCTGTTAGCGCGAGTAACACGCTCAGTGCCGATAGAGAAACAGCAGTTGATAATACTGGCGTGCGGTTACCTTTTGCAGCACGATTGGAAACACAATGATAACAGGCTTATGACACGCGAAGATTTCATGGATGTCCTGTTCCACATTGAGTACGTCCTCATAAAGGCGTCCCATGGGAACGTGATGAGACAGAGCAGGTAACCCTTTGAAGTGCCAGCAAGAAGTATTTAACTTCACTACGGAGTAATAAAAGTAACTATGGAGTGTTAATGCTAGTTCATTTTGTGGGTGTTTACCTTTCCCTCTGTGATTAGAGTGGAGCACACACACTTCTTTATTTTATTTTTATTTTCAGTTATACACTCTTTGTGTGTTAAATTTCTGAAAAAAGAACGGTGTGAGTAAAATGGAGTATTGAAACTCTCACTGAGGAATCTTTGTACTTTGGCTCTACTGTCTGCTGTTGTTTTCGCACCCGCCACTCGGTTTCTGTCATAACGCAGGATCTCAGAGGTTTCCCTGGAGGTGGCCGAGGAAGGGAAGCCGTCCGTCGAGAGCGAGCGGGCCCACCAGATCGAGAAGTGCGACTGCCCCCCGGGCTACTCTGGCCTGTCCTGCGAGGTGAAGAAACAACCCCCCCCCCTTTCCTTCAGGCCTGCGAGACAAACGCGTTGTGACGGGGGTGGGATTGGAGGAGGCTGCAGGCGCTTTGTCACACACACTGATTACGCTTATTTTCCAGCCCGGGTATCTCTTAGGCTCCCCTACTCTTCCCTACATGTTTAAAGAAGCCAGATAGTCTGTGATAAACTGTGTTGTGCTATTATGACTTTGGAATGAGTGGTGTGATTGATGTGCCACACTGAATGGGGGGACTTCATAAAGGAGACGGCGAGCGAGCGAACCAGACAGATGGCATTTATTTTAAGCTGCCGCATAGTTAATAAAGTATTTTTTCAAACGGGCGTTTAACGTGTTTGCTGTGAACAGATGGCGCCGCAAATTGACCCTATTAATTCTGAAACGCGTGTGCCTCATTGGAAGGCGGCGGAGAGAGCCTGGGTTGTCCCGCCGTCACCGGGCTAACGGTGTGTGTGTGTGTCTGCGCTGGCCCCCTGGCAGGAGTGCGCCGCCGGGTTCTACCGCCTACTGGACCGCAACAGGGGCGGGGCATCCAGATCCAGGATCGGGAGCTGCGTCCAGTGCCAGTGCAGCGGGCACAGCGAGACCTGCGACCCCGAGACGTCCGTCTGCCAGGTGACCGCGCTACGGCGCCGCGCGGCTCAATGCACAGCGCCCTATGGCGCCAGCTGGACATCTCATTTAGAACCACCCCAGATGAATACGTTTTGATTGTTTGCCAGCCCAGTAGAAGACATCAATCAAGTTATTTCCATCCATTCAGCGACCGTTTTGTATGCCCATGTGACACAACAGATACTGTGCTTCAGATGCAAGCCTTTCTAAATGGTCCAAAATAGCCACGTAAAATCCTGTTGTGGATTGGTAGAATTTCGATTTGAAAATGACCTATCCACGCTACGAGCTGCTTTGTCCGATAGGGTGTTTTTGGATAGGATGTGGTCTAATCTGGGTGACACACCTTTACCCCTTCGGGATTCATAGACGCGGCGCTTCTACCAGTAGGGTACGGCTACATTTCCAGATCGGTGGCGCTGCCAACTTTAACCGTCGCCACTCTCATGTTGAGCGTGGGCTTATTTTGGCCAAGCTCTCCTCCGTCAGGCAGTTGGCACATTCCCGTGCTGTCGCCGTCCTGCCAGTTCTTCCTCCCAACACCAGAAGCAGCCCCCCGTTCAAGGGCCCGCTCCTTTGCGTCCCTGCTTTCCAAAAGATGCAGCGCAGAGGCAGTCTCCCCTTCGTTTGCATTTGTGATAATAGCAATATCATTTGCATTTTAGGAAATCTAGCAAATTGAAAATGTTAAATGGATGTGTACAGTGGAATTGAGGTAATTGGGGTACACAGAAAGTTAATGAAAGTCTTGGTGCACCACGGCTCAGTAGGCCAACACTGCTATCGTTTTGCTCTGTGCCTGCAGTTTTTCAGTGTGAAATTATCTAGCTGAAAGAGGGGGTAAGTGTTACGGAGGAAAAGCATTCTCAGTCGAACCATTTTCCCAAATGGCAGCCATTTCTCACGCCCTTGTCTCTCCTCCTTTCTCCTGTAATGGAGGATCTCGGGAGACATTTACATTTGCATCCATTTGTCAGGGAGAGGCCTTCGTGCGCTTTGTGCAAACCACAAGAAAAGGGCTGAGACGGTAAACTGTTGCAGTTAGCAAATTAGCCTGGCAGCGGGTGTCTTCGCCAGGCTCATTGTCTTCTGTGTCTCTCCAAACCCAGAACTGCCAGCACAACACCGTCGGGGACAGGTGTGAGCGCTGTGCCCCAGGATACTACGGCATGGTGCGTGGGTTTCCTCAGGACTGCCGGCCTTGCGCCTGTCCTCTTGCAAACCCGGAGAACAAGTAGGACGCCGTCTCCGCACTTTCCCAATCCACCAGGGCTTATTGGCCTTGCCTGTAGGCACCACTGACAGCTTTCTCTCTCTCTCTTTCTCTCTCCAGTTTCAGCCCCACCTGCACCATGGAGGGATTCAGCGACTACCGTTGTGATGCTTGCCCCATAGGGTACGAGGGGAAATACTGTGAGAGGTAAGAGAGACAGACTGGTCGGCTCAATGATGAATCTCCTGTTTCCATGGTTTTCTGGGGTCCAATTTATAGAATGTTCATACATAAGGAATATGTATCTTATATTGTTCTTATAAAATAAAATCTAAGCCAGCATTGTGATTTTCAAAACCTGACCTCGTCATGTTTTTTTCACCATGTGGAAATGTTTGTGTATATTCATCCTTCAGCTTCTTGTCATTATAAAGAAGGCCCCTGGTCTCTTGGCTTCACACCAAATCCAAGCTCCAACAAGGCGCAACCTTTCCTCACCTGTGTGCGCTTGTGTGCCCCGTAGGTGTGCCAGCGGTTACCACGGCGATCCCCAGGCCCCCGGCGGGCGGTGCGAGGAGTGTAAGTGCGATCCAGCGGGCGCCCTGCCCTGGCCCTGCGACCCTGTGACCGGGCAGTGCCGCTGTCGGACGGGGGCCACCGGACGGGCTTGTGACAAGTGCATGGAGCGGCATGTGTGTGGGCCCTCCGGGATTGTGTGTACGTACCCCGGCCTCTTCAATGGGACGCTTTTCCCTCGCCCACTCCTCACATCCCATCTCCCTCAGATGGAAAAACCTTTCTTTTCGGGGTTCATTAGGAAACCGTACGTGAAGCACTGAGGTCCTTTATTATCTCTACTTGTTTTTATTAGAGCGCTCCCGGTGAGGAACCAGCACAAGGCTCGCTGTTTGTCTAAGGCTGAGTGCAGTTGTTTTCCATTCCAGGGTCTTAACAATAGAAAAGAAATTACCATTCAGCCTCTTAGCAGCTCAGAAAAACTCTTAACCCGTAATGTGTTACCATGGTAATTATTGGGGAGGCCTTAAGGTTAGTTGTTTTTACCATTCATCTAATGCTATTAAAGAGTAATGATGAACAATCGCAGGACCGTTGAGCTAGAAGCATCAGGCACTTTGAAATGTTTTAAAACAGATTGTGTTTTTCGGTTCCTGTGTCAGTTTATTTCATGGTCGGCTGTATTACTGCAGTCTAAAAGCTACCAGCTCTTGGAATCATTTTACTTATGGAGGTAAGGCTGCTGATTCAAGTTGCACGAAATTTGAAAAGAAAAGATGACGCCTGCATCAGTAGCAGATGTTGTCGTTTTTGCAGAAGAGCGGAGAAGCCGTTCTAAAAGAACGAGTCTTGCTGTGAAAGAGTCTTTGGAGACACTCATGGAGTGATTCTTGACACTGACTGCATGCTTGTTTCCCCCCCTCGGTGGCATTAACAGGAGTCTGCGGATGTCC
>JAOYSI010052135.1:0-25590 GCA_025775065.1 Hiodon alosoides
AGCTCGTTCAATTCAGGGTCAGGGTGTCCCATAGCCTAACCCAGAGTAGGCAGCAGAAGCAAATCAGTGGACGGGCATTACATTTTCGGGGGGGGCCCCCGAATTATGAAAACAATGAAAAAAAAATAAAAAAATGTATTATGCAGACTCCTGGGGGGGTCACAGAAGCTCCGTAGGTGGGCCCTGCCCCCTATGGGCTGCCTATAGCGCCGGGTATGGCCTAACCCGGAAGACACTTGGGGTAGTTTGGAAAAGTGCAGTCAGCTTGGATAGTTCATAAGGGGCGGGGGCGGGGGGTGAGGAAGTGCAGCAAACCCCTGTCGCTCAAACCGGACGTGCTTCCTGTCCCCTCATGAAACACTTAGAGCAGCTGGGCTGCGTCGCATCATGGCCGCCGGGGAGGGAAGCGAACAGCCCTTTTCCTGCATCCAAGGCAACATTTCCTGATGCAGAAAGGATCGTCTGAGCTACAATCAGGGAGGGGCAGCTGCAAGCTCTCCACTTCCAGACTGGGCGGACATGTCAGGGCACCATGACCAGCAGCAACCCCGGAGCACTCGGCAGAGCAGAGCCAATGGCAGCTGGCCGAAAACCGAATACAAAGCATGTTATCCTTTAGCACAGTTGTGGTGACCTAGTACACATGCTTTGCTATTATAAAATCATTTAACAGCAAAGTTTGCATGGAAAAAGTTTCACCAGATACATTACCAGTAGAATTTTAATATCCAACGCTAGAGGGAAAATCAGACTCAAAACACCAGGCAAAAGTAATCGAGACATAATCCCACAGGGGCTCTTATTCCTACCAATGCATGCAGTGGTGAATTTCTACAGGTCCGAATGGTGCTGGCCCTGAAGGAGAGAAACTGAAAATTGTATTTATTAAATGTTGATTTTTGCTTTTGTTCAATTACGTAGTCTTAAATGAGTTAATTGGTAATTAAATGGCCATTGTGGCAGGGAGGTAGTGTCCTGACCGGGAGACCAACTAGCCTGACAACGTTAACAACGTTCCTGCCAATTGCCAGTAGACCTCAGCTTGTTGATAAGTACAGCTGTAGGCAATAGTTAATTAGCAAAAGCATAAAAAGGCTGTTTTAGATGGTGTAGTTTGGAGGTGAGAGTATGTGAAAATGGTTAGCAATTGGGTAGGTTGCATGTGAGCATGCTCACTGGCCATCTGCCTTGCCTCAATGAAGTTCCAGGCTGTCCCACGTTGACATCAGCGGTGATAGCCAGATAAGTAGTGTCAGCGCAGTCCCAAAGGGGGGTTGGTTGGGGTTCCCTCTCCTTCCAATGGTGAGGTCAAAGGTTCAGCCCTCATATCACTCACTTGTATCAAAGACACCATTTTATTTTAATGTAACACAGGTCAAGAAATTACAGAAGAGGAAAAATCTATCCCTGGTGAATTTGCAGATTGCTGAATTTATAACTATGTACGGTACTAAAATGTAAATCCGACAGGGTAACGGATCACTGCTTTGGATCCTGCCGATAATCTTGCAGTCGACACAGGCAGTGAGGGTTTGTTTTCTGTGCTTTTGGATGCTCAGATTTCATGCAGAGATCCGAGGGCATGGGTGATTTCTTCTCAGGAACTGAGACCCTGAAGAACGTTGGAACCAAGAGAGCAGCCCTGGAGCAGAGGAGGCTGACCTCTGAAGCCCTGTGTACCCATGCAAGTACACAAAGCTATTGTAAAGCTGTCCTACAAGCAGGTGATGAGATGGGGGGGATCCTAAGCTGAAGCTGAGTCATTAGATTCCCTAGATGGCGTCTTACTACGTTGCTATGGGAACCGGTCCCTTTTTTAGTGCAGTCTATTTCACAGAAAATATTGTGTTTGATACTGTGGCACGCCCTCCTCAGCAGAACAATGCCGAGAGGGAGGGCTCTAATTGCCCTTTAATTGGAACTCGTTGTGCACCTGAGTGCGGTTCCACTGATGGCAATCACACTCAGGTGCCAACAATCCTAGGCCAGCAAAAATGGCTCGAAAAAAAATAAGGAAGTAGGACGATTGATGGAGGAAGGTAAATAGGAGACTGTGGAAGGAAGGGTTGGTTAGATTAGATTGTGTTTAGTTTTCCCCCGAAAGGGAGGTTTTCTTTGTTAGTTTCTTTTGTTAATAATTTTGCTGTTGGTGAGATATTTAAGTTTGGTTAACATTATGCCCAATAAAAGGTCTAAACCCTCCTCCACCGTCTTGTTCTCTGGCTGCTCTTGGACCCAGAAGGTCCTTGCGTGCTACAGATACGTTCTGGACATGTTCATTGTTAAGGAACTGCACTTTAAGTCAGTAAATCGATGGTTAATGGTAAATGTTAAGATAGAAAATTACTCCCACCTTTTTGTGGTGTTTCTTCACAGAAACGCGTTCTCAAGTCAGCTGTGATACCGGGTAAACAGGATTTACAAGTGAAGTATAGGTGTCTGACAATACTTTCTGCACGTAAAAGAGAAAATGACTGCGCTCTCGCACACCTTTTGAAGGTACGGCTGTCAGGTTGTGTCTGTTCGACAGTTTTCCGTCATTTACTCTCTGCGCTTAAAGGTCATCGGCTGTCTCGTCTCGCCCCCTCACTTACTCCAGCTAAAAATACTGTCATATCCCCAGAGCACATGTCACTCTCTCAACATGTTTGAGTGCAGTGAACGGTGCAGATAATCTGCATTCAAAGAGCTGAAGTGGTCATGATGGTACATTTATTTCAGTTTTATTTTGAGTGAAATTAACACAGTCTTCTTGAGAACTCTGCGATAAGATTGTGCCAGTTCTCTATGTGACAATGTCACAAGTGCTTCCTTGTCTACACATATGGGAGGGAACTTAATCCGTGTGTTGTAATTCACCCAGGACTCCTACAAGGAACGCCTAAGCCTGCTCAGTTTTCTTTGCCTTGGTCTTATGTCTTACACCGACGATGGCTCGAACAAGGGAGTTACAACTTGTGAACGTCTTGTTAGTGATGCTGCGAACCTTGAAAAGTCTGAAAGCAGCTCTCTGGTCGCTTGGTGGAAGCTTTTGTCTTTTCCTAGACCACCGTGCAGATAAGTCCCTTCCCCAATAAAACTGAGCAGACGCCAGCTGCTTTTCTTCAAGATAAAGGTGCGTGCATGCGTGTGTTCAGAAGTTCAGAGGGTGTTATATAAAGCAGATATCTGATGAGCCGTTTAGGACTGATGGTGACATTATCCTGGGACTGGTTTTCCTTTTGTGTTTCACTACAAAAAAAGTTGTAGTGTAGTTTCTCCTTTCTCTTAGAATTACAAAAGAATATGATTTGAATGTGTATGCTTACAGTGTCCTAATATATGGCAGACCTGTATGAATGTGAAGGCTAGTGCAAAATCCACATAAGTCTTTGATATTAATCTTGTTCAGTGTCATCTTCACGGGCAACTCTTAAAACCTTTCTTTAAGGTGATGCAGTGTGCTTTTTAGCAGAGGAACAAGGCTACTTTTTTCTTGATCGTGTGCAAACAAAAACTCTATAACCTTCCAACACACTGTGTCCTTTGCCCCCTGGGATTAACTGTTTCTGAGTGCAGGGTAGAGAAGCGGGCCATCAAACCTGTGTCTGACAGTGGCTTCTTGGCCATTATGGACGCCGCTCGGTCGCAAAAGCATGCCTTCCTGCGGCAGTGAGCCCAGCGCCAGGGACTTGGCGTCCTGTCCCTGGGGAACGAGAGACTGTCCCCCTACATTGCTGTCCACTGGGGCAGGGTCCTTCATTACTTTGCAGCAGTGGGTAATAGCATGCACTTTGTCAACGTATGAATCGCGACAGACAGTTGACCAATTCCTGGCCTTCACCAACCCAGTCATCCCACAGCTTAATGCTGTCACAATCTGTATTCTAACTGCAGCTGTGTGAGAATGCTAATCGTTCACTGGGACTGTCATCATGCGATTGCTACAGGTCAAGGAATACCTGAATACATTTTTAATTGATAATGTATTTGTATTTCATGTGGCATAGAGCTAACACCCTGATGTATAAATAGATAGTAATAACCTTTTATTCAACAAGATAAAGCTCTGGTCAAACAACATTTATGCAGATTTTTATTAACTGAAACTTCTAAGAGTGAGAAAATGCAGGTTGACCATCTACAAAACCTGTATGTGCATTATGACATTTACGTATTTGCACTCTGCCTACACACAGAGGGTGGCTGGAGGCTGGAAGTCGTCCAACTGCTACTTGAGTCTTACAGGGCATTGCTTCCACAATGAGTGTCCCGACTGCCCCACATCATTTGGCGGAAGCTGTCTCTCTCAGCTTTGGTTTTGGCAATATCACGCTTCTGACATTCCTTTTTCCTGTCTTGTACCCCCAGCGAGACCCACCGGCCTGGGTTGACCCGGCAGCGGAACTAAATTAGCTGGGTGTGCTAATAAAATGAAAGGATCTAACTCCTTTAACCAAATACTTTCAATACCTTTGGAATATCATGAGGACAACATGTCAGGTGGACCGCACCCTGTGTGTTTTTCTTCCCATCATACTGCTGTAAATCTTTCTTTAAAGAATATTATAATAATACCGTCAAGATTAAATTTCAGGAGAAAACCCATACGGGTGTTTTTTCTAAATTAGATACTTATTCATCTGAAATTAATGTCTTATTTTTAATACTTTAACAAAGATAGATCAGGCAAAGCACGGAATAACATAGCACATTAGCATTCAAATGAAGGTGGTTATTTATTCTAAGTATAACAAATATTTTTTCCTGAAAGAATGCATTTAATTAATTTAATGTATTGTTTGCTTATTTGTGGAGTATAATGAAATGTTTTAATATCCAGTCAGTGTATAGGGAAATTAAATTAATTGTGTTTTTTAATTTATCATTGATTTGAGATTTATATATATTGAGATATTATGGCGTATAGGCCTGATGGAGGTAGCCGACATTTTCATTAACAGCTACGTAAATTTGGGAGTTAAAGAACATTTCTGATTTAATCAGACCGTGCTGTAATCAATTATCGACAACCGATAAGTGCGAAGGCGTATATTGAAACCCTACTTGCATGTTCTTGCCTCCCGCTTTGTAGTGGGTTATTTTGTTTACACTCACCCACCCACCGTGCTTTCACCAATTATACAGCCCCCTTTGACGAGGTGTCTGGCATTTAACCCCTCCCGACCTGCAGCCCCCCGCCGCTCGCCACATTTGCAGGTTTACTGGTGAGGATACCCTAGCGAATCGGTGAACGCCACCCAATGTCATGCAACAAAAATACCGACACCTATGAAAAGTTTAGAAGTTGTTTTGAGGCGATTACTTAAAAATAAAACTAAAAATAAATAAATATATATTTTTTTAAATTTAGTTGGCAGTCATCTGATATTGGGATTTGAAATTATATCAAATAGAGGTAGGCTCTGGTGGATCAATTGAGAATAAATTAAATGTTCCAAAACAGAACAACGGTTAGTAGCCTACGCGAAAACATCAGATGAATAAAAGCTACTGGAACAGTTGAAAACATTGTTTGAAACAATTATGTAGAACATGGCGTGCTGTATGCATACAGAGCGCGTGAAACCTTTGATAGCGGTTTAGCACTAGTAAACGCCTTCTTAAAGGAAACGGCAAGTTTTAACTTGCCAGGCGCAGGAGAAAGGCGTCCAGCCGGTCTATTGACTGATCTTGTTGACAAATGGAAACATCGAGTTATTGAATGTAACCGTCAAATTAATCGCTTCGCTGTGTTGAGGATTTTTTGTTTTGTTTTGTTTTTTAATTAGTTCACCCTGGGAGTTTATAATTAATTCTTGCTTATTGAACTATATTCATTTGTACCACTGTTTTGGACTATTTTATATTGCAACTTGGCTCAAATAATATTAAAATCAGTCCTTGAGTTAAGTGTGTTAAGAGTTAAAATTAATGTGAAATTAGCCAGTGAATTGAACTCTAAATAAATACCATGTTTCACTGCAACGAAAGACTGGATTATTATTATTCATTATTATTTTTATTCCTGATATAATAGGAGGACACAATCCTACTGGCTTTCCTATCTGAATTTATTATTTGTTTGTTCATTTATTTTTTGGTGTGGGAGGGGGTTGAAGAATTTTGCGAAGAAGCTATTACTATGCTGTGAATGTGTTCCTTGAAATGATTGAATATACATATCATAACAATCTACTGCTTTTGATAAAATCCCTGTGAGAACCAATATGATTTTAAGTGATTAGTTGAATGGCCATTGACCTAGCCATAAGGATGTCCATAACCATAAGGTTGTCTGAACTAATACTAAAGAAATAAACGTATTATATTATAGTGTAATACAAAAATATTTATTACACTGATATCCAAAATTCTTTATTTTGTACCAGGAAGGTCCCATTTAGCTCTTAAATTCTACTGACAAAACGTATTCAAACGTTTGTGTGCGTTTTGGAGAGTTACTCTTCTGGATCAACAGGGAGCAGAAATAGTGCCAGAGGAGATCTTTACGGCCACCCCACCCTACCGCCCACCCGACAAAGGCTTACCGTGGAAAAGTGCATGACCTGCTTCTCCTTTGTTCTGCTGATTACAGGGTTGGTATTCCTGCAGCACTGATAGCAGCAGTCTGGTTTTCTGTCATTTCACTTGATTTGACTTATGTTCCTTCTTGGACAATAATGTGATTTTTAAACTAGTATTTGTCGAATTTTTCATGTCATTTAAGTTTTAAGGGAATGGGGTCCTAAAGTTATTTTATATCGATTACGTCCTCCGTAGAAGTTAATCAGTGACTCATTTGCCACTTAAGCTCTAATTGGCTGCTGTTGGCTGACCACAATGGCTGCCGCAGTTTTTCCAGTCAATGAGCACAGTGGTAGAAGGTTCCTTAGGCAGGTAAAAACAGCCACTGGCATATGCTTGAAACTGGGGACAACTGTCGGCGTGCCTCCACTTGCTTCAGACTGCGGACGAGACCAAAGCATGCCTCAAGAATTTGCCGCTGGCTGGTCTTCTTCTGGCAAAGTGATGTAACTTTTATGTGTTGCACCTGGCAAACAGGTTTCCTACAGGTTTTGCCTGTACACACACACACACACACACACACACACACACACACACACACACACGAACAGACACATACAATGGCTGTCTCTAAGGTGAGCACTTACTCAGAGTAATTAATCACAGTGGTCTGTGCTATAGTACTGCAATAATTATTAATGAATGGATGAATGACACATAGAGTTTAAATGAGAAAATGTTTTCTTTAATTTTCCTAAGCCACTCCTCCAGAGGGAGATCAGAAATAAGAAAATATATCACAGAAGTTAAAAAAAATACCAACCTTCATTTGATATTAACAAGATACAACTGCCTACATGCATGTCAGAAAGAAACTTGGGGAGTGTTTATAATACAGCCTTCAGTGATGGCCACCCCAATAACGATACTTGAAATTAAATTAAATGAACCGCGTTTATCTTTAAAAATTCAAGTAACTGTGATCGAACCTTTTGTAAAGTTCTCAGACCTTCCAAAATCATCACTTAGGATTGATCTAAACTTCAAGTCATATAGCTAAATATAATAGTCTAATGACGAGGTTAAGGACTAACTTTAAATGTTGATGCCTCTATTTTAGTGGAATACTGAAGTGTGTGTGTGCGTGTGTGTGTGCGTGTGTAAGGGTTCCAAAGTTTGAACATCAGTTCCTTTTCATTGTGTTTTTCGTGTTGAATTTCTGGGAGACGGAACTTCTTGATACGGACACCTCTGTGGTACTCCACAAATGAGTTTTGGTTTCCCCATTATATAATTGATTGAATCTTTGTCAATAAAATCAGTAAATAACTCCATTTAATACTTACAATGATTATTAATGAGTCTTTGCAGATGATTTAGACCTTCTGTTAGTACTTATATTGATGAATGCACAAGTGCAGTCTCTTGTCCATCTGTAAGAAGAGGTTCTTTTCAAGGTTGTAAAGGAGACAATTTTGCGCCTGACTAGATGTTCTTTAATATTTATGTCACAACGGTATGACAGTGTAGAGTGTTTAGAAATAGAGCCTGGGTACAAATCGTGGAGGATTTAGAAGTTCTTCTGCACGACGTATTTAGCCAAGTGAGACAGCCAAAGTCTGTAGAAGAAGCATTGCAAGGTCTCCAATCTACCAGCCAATTCTCTTATAAAATTGCATGACCGTGTACCTAAGTGAATTGATGCCGTTTAAAGGCAAAGGGTGGTCACAACAAATATTATATATATTTATTTATTTATTTATAGTTTTTTTTTTTCACCATTTACTGACCTTTATACTATTTCTTTATATTTAGAAACTTTTCATTTCATTATTTTTGAAACAAATTCACAAACGCTTTACAGAATTTTACACACACACACACACACACACACACACACACACACACACACATACAGCCACATTTCAGTTCAATAACAGAATTCCTTGAAGACGCTTTTTTAAATTCCTCCCTATATCTTGGGGATTGGCCCATGTAATTGAATTTCAAGGCTACTATACCTTACAAATCCAAATTGCTTGTGTTTTAAACAAGTTATTTAAAGCCTTTCTAAAAACAAATATCAATATTTGCGTTCGATAATGTACATGCAATACTGGAGTACACAAGATTGTGAAGTTGAAAAAAGAAAAGGTATTGTCCGTGTTCCTACACACATAATGCATGTACACATATCTGACCTCTTTGGCCTTCGCTTGACAACCTGCGCTGGCAGTGTATAATTTCTGCCATTATATCCTATAATGGATGGCTACCGCGGTACTAAACGTCGTAGCCCAGTGACATACACCACTGGGTGGTGCAAAAGATGTTGTAAAAGTTTGCGATTTAAACTTCTACCTTCTCATTTTTCCTTCCACAAAATTCAGCCTATTGTGTGAAATTGAAAGGTGTTGAATTCGATAGGCAAGATGCCAGATTATTTTCTCCTAAATAGCTATAAAATTAGATTTACAAAATAGATCATCTTCTAGGCTGTTTACTCTGAAAAAGCTGATATTTGATCTACTATCTGATTAGTAAGGCTGAGACTGCCCCCTTTTTGTCTTTTTTGGCCACTGTCTCCACCTGTTAAAAATGAAAACATTTTAGATTATTAATCTTTGCATGACAGGCACCTTGAAGGGAAAACATACTTTACAATTTAGTTGCGTGCAAATATCATGAAAAACAGTAATACTATTGTAAGATAACTAAAATATTAAGAAATATTAAACCACATTCCCTAAGATACATATGTACTACAAAACAGCATGATTTGGTGATGTGCTTCTTTGAGAAGTTCTGCAATAACACTGGATTGATTTATTGTGCGTTATTTGCGGCGTGCGTCTAGTTGAGCAACTAAATGTATTATGATAAAACGTTTCTCCCTCTTATGAATGGGACCTTCAAAAAGTGAGAAAGTTAGCTAACTTAGAACCAAGAATCTAGAATTGGACTTTGACTGAATTGAACTAGTTTACTCCCAGAATTGAAGATGTTTATTTAAAGAGAGATAGAAAACTTGGATCGATATCACATCCCCGGAACCAGGCTTGAGAAAAACTGGTTTATATGTTAAGATTTCAGTTTCCTTAAATATTTTGTTAAGTGTGGTGCTGATTGATGATTCTTACATCGATTAATTAGTGTCTCCCATTTTTTATTTATAATTGAGCTAAATACGGTTCCTATTCCATACCGCTTGTTTTGGGTAAATAAAGTGGAGAATAACAAACATTGTCATGGCACTTCAAGGATCTCCAATGGAATTAGTTCTCAAAAAACTAAAAAATGTTAAAATATCTGTTTAATAGCACTTTTCAAAATGGAAGAATGCATTTATGTTTAGCAAGACTTTTTGAATATGAACTCTCTTTTAATGTGTACCTGCAGGAACACATCTGAAAACAAGTGCTATGGTCAATAACATTCTTTTAAAAAGAACAGAAAATAAACATTTACGCCTGGCAAGATTTTTTTTTTATCGCTTAGAATAGTAGGCTAAAACTTCCACAAAATAACCTATCTGTAATCTAATTCATCGGAAATTATTGATTTGTACATTCCTTTTCAAAGAATAAACTGACCCAGAAGACCAGTTGAGACCAATTAGCATAATCTTATTTGCCATAAATTAAGTCAGTCAATATCTAATGAATTAGGTTCGTCTTTCCTTGAGAAATCAAAGTGTGGCTTTTACTGGCATTTAATAAAATCCATCGTCGTTATTGTTGCTATGCATTTCACTTGTAGGCTATTACGCTAGGCAGCAACTGTTATCTTGGAAATTATCTCAAAAGCATAATTTGGACAATTATAACATTATAATGTGCATTATTTGGCTTGTCTATTTATTATTGACAAATATAAATAGAAGTGTAAATATAAGTTCTGCTTTCCAAAATAAAACAATATAAATTAAGCCTATTCTACCTCATGGATTTTCTCATGGAAAACATAAAGTGCTAATGACTGCAATGAATGTTTTTTGTTTGCAAAAAAGACAAACTCATACTGAAAAATCCATTAATAATCAACGGATGTTTGCAAAAGAATGTATAAACTTCTCTGCACTGGGTTGCTACCTATCCTGTAGGACATGTTTCTTTTGTTCAATAACAGAAAAGAAAAAAAACAGAATGCAATTAAAATATGTCTTTAATGTTTAGCAGTACAGCATACCACTTATTTTGCTCTAAACAGGAAAACAGTTTTTAATGCTCTTTCTTTGCTCTCTTTCTAAACATTGTGTCATGTTAATATAAACATTTTAGATATAAAATCCTTTGTGTGTTTCGGTTCTACATAAACATTTGTGTGCTTTTAGTTTTAATTGTTTATTAATATAGGCTGGACACAGATAACATTTGACACCAACGCATTCAATTGGTGTTAAATGCAATGCATTCAAAATACAGATGTATTCAAAAAGTGTTGTAGTTTTGAGGGTTTTTTTTTTTTTTGGACATCAGAAACCTCAGTTTAAATCTGTTACCTCCCATTTATACTTTTAATTAATTATAAATACAAACCCATGATTCATCCCACCATAGAAATGCAGTAATTTAACATGATACGCCATCCCATACAATAACTTTTTTGTCTGTTTAAACAAAAAATGTACAAATAAGGTATGTATTTTTATAACTAACACAGTGTCTACCATATCCCCAGGATAGTTTCTTTGAAATATTAAAGGAGAATGAGGTTGCCTTTGTCTTCTTAGTTATCAGCCATTTTAAACTCCCCGCTTACGTCCTCCTCACTCTTTTGGATTTTGGCTATATATAGCGTCTGGAAAGTTGGGCCTCGCACTCAACAGGTGTAAGTTGAGTGGTTGTGAGAGTAGTTTTATCTGTGAGAACCAGCGTAGTGTTGCCATTTCTTCATTAATGGAGTTTAGTCCTCAATGGGGCCTGTTTACATGACCTACTTCAGTACTGTAGGGGGTACACAACGCGCACACATGCTCCGGTCTTAGGCCATAAACAATGGAAACAGCCCTTCAAAGTGCATTCAGAGTGGTTGATAAAACACTGTATGATTGCTCACAGTATATTCATTAAATAGTGTTGATTAGTATTACTAGTAATTAGTTACTAATTACTAGTAATTAGTTATTAATTACTAGTAAAGACTGAGAGAGACAAACTGTAGAGGATTTAAAGTGATTCATTTTTCACCATTGGTCATTTCTGGTGATAAACAAGAGACAAACATACTAAACAATTACCTTTCGTAATAACATAAAATGTATTATGCTAAATAGTTTAACCGCACATCATATTTTCAATCATTCAATCAAATTTTTATTTTATATTTGGTTATAATTTAATGCATAGAATTAATTTTAGCTTGTCGCAAAAATCAGTAAATTGGCACCATTGTGCATTAATGATGATATGATATTTAAATAGTATTTTAAAATGTTCAGTAATTATCAAAATAACATGATAACGGCTCTGAAAAAGAAAGAAAAAAAAACCCCAGAGCAATTATAATTTGGGTGGTTATCTGATTGTTCAATATGTATCAACTGTGATACTATTCTCAAGGAGTTCTCCTGGCTACCTCTGGGGACAGGGAACAACTTCATTTTTTCGCCTGATTGGCTCAATGTTTTATTAACTTTTTTATTCCGTCTAGAAAATAAATTCTGCGTTTTGTGACAAATCAATTGAAAAAGTCTGAACAACCAATATCATTTCCATTTAAATGTAATATATTCCATTCATGGAAAAACAGCAATTAATATTCCTAATCCATTCTTCATGGATTTACAGTCACTGAAGAGCATTAGAAGGTCTGCAGTAATTCAGTCGCTTGATGTATGGGAAAAGGGGAGAGCACACAATCGCTATATCCAGAGGGACTGGTTCTAGACAAAATTATTTTTCAATAGAACGAAGATAATAATTTGCATAACAATTATGGGAACTGCGCGGAACTGCTTTTCAGTGGCACTGTAGAGAAAAAAACCTAATGAAGAGATTTCTTTAGTTACTCTGTGTTTTTATATGAAGCGGTTTTTTTTTACACATTTTACATTATTTCTGAAAATGTGCTGTCAGAGTTATTTATTTCACTTATATAATTATTTAGCCCATTACTATGAATATCTCCTTTTACACTGCCTACAAAAGTACGATGACTTATCGTTCTTTGACAGATGTAATATATACATTTGTGTGTTTATCTGATTTAGGACAAACATTTAAAAACTATATAATTATAACATGTATATAATAATAATAATAATAATAATAATAATAATAATAATAATTATTATTATTATTATTATTATTATTATTATTATTATTATATACATGTTATAATTATATAGTTTTTAAATGTTTGTCCTAAATCAGATAAACACACAAATGTATATATTACATCTGTCAAAGAACGATAAGTCATCGTACTTTTGTAGGCAGTGTAAAAGGAGATATTCATAGTAATGGGCTAAATAATTATATAAGTGAAATAAATAACTCTGACAGCACATTTTCAGAAATAATGTAAAATGTGTAAAAAAAAACCGCTTCATATAAAAACACAGAGTAACTAAAGAAATCTCTTCATTAGGTTTTTTTCTCTACAGTGCCACTGAAAAGCAGTTCCGCGCAGTTCCCATAATTGTTATGCAAATTATTATCTTCGTTCTATTGAAAAATAATTTTGTCTAGAACCAGTCCCTCTGGATATAGCGATTGTGTGCTCTCCCCTTTTCCCATACATCAAGCGACTGAATTACTGCAGACCTTCTAATGCTCTTCAGTGACTGTAAATCCATGAAGAATGGATTAGGAATATTAATTGCTGTTTTTCCATGAATGGAATATATTACATTTAAATGGAAATGATATTGGTTGTTCAGACTTTTTCAATTGATTTGTCACAAAACGCAGAATTTATTTTCTAGACGGAATAAAAAAGTTAATAAAACATTGAGCCAATCAGGCGAAAAAATGAAGTTGTTCCCTGTCCCCAGAGGTAGCCAGGAGAACTCCTTGAGAATAGTATCACAGTTGATACATATTGAACAATCAGATAACCACCCAAATTATAATTGCTCTGGGGTTTTTTTTTCTTTCTTTTTCAGAGCCGTTATCATGTTATTTTGATAATTACTGAACATTTTAAAATACTATTTAAATATCATATCATCATTAATGCACAATGGTGCCAATTTACTGATTTTTGCGACAAGCTAAAATTAATTCTATGCATTAAATTATAACCAAATATAAAATAAAAATTTGATTGAATGATTGAAAATATGATGTGCGGTTAAACTATTTAGCATAATACATTTTATGTTATTACGAAAGGTAATTGTTTAGTATGTTTGTCTCTTGTTTATCACCAGAAATGACCAATGGTGAAAAATGAATCACTTTAAATCCTCTACAGTTTGTCTCTCTCAGTCTTTACTAGTAATTAATAACTAATTACTAGTAATTAGTAACTAATTACTAGTAATACTAATCAACACTATTTAATGAATATACTGTGAGCAATCATACAGTGTTTTATCAACCACTCTGAATGCACTTTGAAGGGCTGTTTCCATTGTTTATGGCCTAAGACCGGAGCATGTGTGCGCGTTGTGTACCCCCTACAGTACTGAAGTAGGTCATGTAAACAGGCCCCATTGAGGACTAAACTCCATTAATGAAGAAATGGCAACACTACGCTGGTTCTCACAGATAAAACTACTCTCACAACCACTCAACTTACACCTGTTGAGTGCGAGGCCCAACTTTCCAGACGCTATATATAGCCAAAATCCAAAAGAGTGAGGAGGACGTAAGCGGGGAGTTTAAAATGGCTGATAACTAAGAAGACAAAGGCAACCTCATTCTCCTTTAATATTTCAAAGAAACTATCCTGGGGATATGGTAGACACTGTGTTAGTTATAAAAATACATACCTTATTTGTACATTTTTTGTTTAAACAGACAAAAAAGTTATTGTATGGGATGGCGTATCATGTTAAATTACTGCATTTCTATGGTGGGATGAATCATGGGTTTGTATTTATAATTAATTAAAAGTATAAATGGGAGGTAACAGATTTAAACTGAGGTTTCTGATGTCCAAAAAAAAAAAAAACCCTCAAAACTACAACACTTTTTGAATACATCTGTATTTTGAATGCATTGCATTTAACACCAATTGAATGCGTTGGTGTCAAATGTTATCTGTGTCCAGCCTATATTAATAAACAATTAAAACTAAAAGCACACAAATGTTTATGTAGAACCGAAACACACAAAGGATTTTATATCTAAAATGTTTATATTAACATGACACAATGTTTAGAAAGAGAGCAAAGAAAGAGCATTAAAAACTGTTTTCCTGTTTAGAGCAAAATAAGTGGTATGCTGTACTGCTAAACATTAAAGACATATTTTAATTGCATTCTGTTTTTTTTCTTTTCTGTTATTGAACAAAAGAAACATGTCCTACAGGATAGGTAGCAACCCAGTGCAGAGAAGTTTATACATTCTTTTGCAAACATCCGTTGATTATTAATGGATTTTTCAGTATGAGTTTGTCTTTTTTGCAAACAAAAAACATTCATTGCAGTCATTAGCACTTTATGTTTTCCATGAGAAAATCCATGAGGTAGAATAGGCTTAATTTATATTGTTTTATTTTGGAAAGCAGAACTTATATTTACACTTCTATTTATATTTGTCAATAATAAATAGACAAGCCAAATAATGCACATTATAATGTTATAATTGTCCAAATTATGCTTTTGAGATAATTTCCAAGATAACAGTTGCTGCCTAGCGTAATAGCCTACAAGTGAAATGCATAGCAACAATAACGACGATGGATTTTATTAAATGCCAGTAAAAGCCACACTTTGATTTCTCAAGGAAAGACGAACCTAATTCATTAGATATTGACTGACTTAATTTATGGCAAATAAGATTATGCTAATTGGTCTCAACTGGTCTTCTGGGTCAGTTTATTCTTTGAAAAGGAATGTACAAATCAATAATTTCCGATGAATTAGATTACAGATAGGTTATTTTGTGGAAGTTTTAGCCTACTATTCTAAGCGATAAAAAAAAAATCTTGCCAGGCGTAAATGTTTATTTTCTGTTCTTTTTAAAAGAATGTTATTGACCATAGCACTTGTTTTCAGATGTGTTCCTGCAGGTACACATTAAAAGAGAGTTCATATTCAAAAAGTCTTGCTAAACATAAATGCATTCTTCCATTTTGAAAAGTGCTATTAAACAGATATTTTAACATTTTTTAGTTTTTTGAGAACTAATTCCATTGGAGATCCTTGAAGTGCCATGACAATGTTTGTTATTCTCCACTTTATTTACCCAAAACAAGCGGTATGGAATAGGAACCGTATTTAGCTCAATTATAAATAAAAAATGGGAGACACTAATTAATCGATGTAAGAATCATCAATCAGCACCACACTTAACAAAATATTTAAGGAAACTGAAATCTTAACATATAAACCAGTTTTTCTCAAGCCTGGTTCCGGGGATGTGATATCGATCCAAGTTTTCTATCTCTCTTTAAATAAACATCTTCAATTCTGGGAGTAAACTAGTTCAATTCAGTCAAAGTCCAATTCTAGATTCTTGGTTCTAAGTTAGCTAACTTTCTCACTTTTTGAAGGTCCCATTCATAAGAGGGAGAAACGTTTTATCATAATACATTTAGTTGCTCAACTAGACGCACGCCGCAAATAACGCACAATAAATCAATCCAGTGTTATTGCAGAACTTCTCAAAGAAGCACATCACCAAATCATGCTGTTTTGTAGTACATATGTATCTTAGGGAATGTGGTTTAATATTTCTTAATATTTTAGTTATCTTACAATAGTATTACTGTTTTTCATGATATTTGCACGCAACTAAATTGTAAAGTATGTTTTCCCTTCAAGGTGCCTGTCATGCAAAGATTAATAATCTAAAATGTTTTCATTTTTAACAGGTGGAGACAGTGGCCAAAAAAGACAAAAAGGGGGCAGTCTCAGCCTTACTAATCAGATAGTAGATCAAATATCAGCTTTTTCAGAGTAAACAGCCTAGAAGATGATCTATTTTGTAAATCTAATTTTATAGCTATTTAGGAGAAAATAATCTGGCATCTTGCCTATCGAATTCAACACCTTTCAATTTCACACAATAGGCTGAATTTTGTGGAAGGAAAAATGAGAAGGTAGAAGTTTAAATCGCAAACTTTTACAACATCTTTTGCACCACCCAGTGGTGTATGTCACTGGGCTACGACGTTTAGTACCGCGGTAGCCATCCATTATAGGATATAATGGCAGAAATTATACACTGCCAGCGCAGGTTGTCAAGCGAAGGCCAAAGAGGTCAGATATGTGTACATGCATTATGTGTGTAGGAACACGGACAATACCTTTTCTTTTTTCAACTTCACAATCTTGTGTACTCCAGTATTGCATGTACATTATCGAACGCAAATATTGATATTTGTTTTTAGAAAGGCTTTAAATAACTTGTTTAAAACACAAGCAATTTGGATTTGTAAGGTATAGTAGCCTTGAAATTCAATTACATGGGCCAATCCCCAAGATATAGGGAGGAATTTAAAAAAGCGTCTTCAAGGAATTCTGTTATTGAACTGAAATGTGGCTGTATGTGTGTGTGTGTGTGTGTGTGTGTGTGTGTGTGTGTGTGTGTAAAATTCTGTAAAGCGTTTGTGAATTTGTTTCAAAAATAATGAAATGAAAAGTTTCTAAATATAAAGAAATAGTATAAAGGTCAGTAAATGGTGAAAAAAAAAAACTATAAATAAATAAATAAATATATATAATATTTGTTGTGACCACCCTTTGCCTTTAAACGGCATCAATTCACTTAGGTACACGGTCATGCAATTTTATAAGAGAATTGGCTGGTAGATTGGAGACCTTGCAATGCTTCTTCTACAGACTTTGGCTGTCTCACTTGGCTAAATACGTCGTGCAGAAGAACTTCTAAATCCTCCACGATTTGTACCCAGGCTCTATTTCTAAACACTCTACACTGTCATACCGTTGTGACATAAATATTAAAGAACATCTAGTCAGGCGCAAAATTGTCTCCTTTACAACCTTGAAAAGAACCTCTTCTTACAGATGGACAAGAGACTGCACTTGTGCATTCATCAATATAAGTACTAACAGAAGGTCTAAATCATCTGCAAAGACTCATTAATAATCATTGTAAGTATTAAATGGAGTTATTTACTGATTTTATTGACAAAGATTCAATCAATTATATAATGGGGAAACCAAAACTCATTTGTGGAGTACCACAGAGGTGTCCGTATCAAGAAGTTCCGTCTCCCAGAAATTCAACACGAAAAACACAATGAAAAGGAACTGATGTTCAAACTTTGGAACCCTTACACACGCACACACACACGCACACACACACTTCAGTATTCCACTAAAATAGAGGCATCAACATTTAAAGTTAGTCCTTAACCTCGTCATTAGACTATTATATTTAGCTATATGACTTGAAGTTTAGATCAATCCTAAGTGATGATTTTGGAAGGTCTGAGAACTTTACAAAAGGTTCGATCACAGTTACTTGAATTTTTAAAGATAAACGCGGTTCATTTAATTTAATTTCAAGTATCGTTATTGGGGTGGCCATCACTGAAGGCTGTATTATAAACACTCCCCAAGTTTCTTTCTGACATGCATGTAGGCAGTTGTATCTTGTTAATATCAAATGAAGGTTGGTATTTTTTTTAACTTCTGTGATATATTTTCTTATTTCTGATCTCCCTCTGGAGGAGTGGCTTAGGAAAATTAAAGAAAACATTTTCTCATTTAAACTCTATGTGTCATTCATCCATTCATTAATAATTATTGCAGTACTATAGCACAGACCACTGTGATTAATTACTCTGAGTAAGTGCTCACCTTAGAGACAGCCATTGTATGTGTCTGTTCGTGTGTGTGTGTGTGTGTGTGTGTGTGTGTGTGTGTGTGTGTGTGTACAGGCAAAACCTGTAGGAAACCTGTTTGCCAGGTGCAACACATAAAAGTTACATCACTTTGCCAGAAGAAGACCAGCCAGCGGCAAATTCTTGAGGCATGCTTTGGTCTCGTCCGCAGTCTGAAGCAAGTGGAGGCACGCCGACAGTTGTCCCCAGTTTCAAGCATATGCCAGTGGCTGTTTTTACCTGCCTAAGGAACCTTCTACCACTGTGCTCATTGACTGGAAAAACTGCGGCAGCCATTGTGGTCAGCCAACAGCAGCCAATTAGAGCTTAAGTGGCAAATGAGTCACTGATTAACTTCTACGGAGGACGTAATCGATATAAAATAACTTTAGGACCCCATTCCCTTAAAACTTAAATGACATGAAAAATTCGACAAATACTAGTTTAAAAATCACATTATTGTCCAAGAAGGAACATAAGTCAAATCAAGTGAAATGACAGAAAACCAGACTGCTGCTATCAGTGCTGCAGGAATACCAACCCTGTAATCAGCAGAACAAAGGAGAAGCAGGTCATGCACTTTTCCACGGTAAGCCTTTGTCGGGTGGGCGGTAGGGTGGGGTGGCCGTAAAGATCTCCTCTGGCACTATTTCTGCTCCCTGTTGATCCAGAAGAGTAACTCTCCAAAACGCACACAAACGTTTGAATACGTTTTGTCAGTAGAATTTAAGAGCTAAATGGGACCTTCCTGGTACAAAATAAAGAATTTTGGATATCAGTGTAATAAATATTTTTGTATTACACTATAATATAATACGTTTATTTCTTTAGTATTAGTTCAGACAACCTTATGGTTATGGACATCCTTATGGCTAGGTCAATGGCCATTCAACTAATCACTTAAAATCATATTGGTTCTCACAGGGATTTTATCAAAAGCAGTAGATTGTTATGATATGTATATTCAATCATTTCAAGGAACACATTCACAGCATAGTAATAGCTTCTTCGCAAAATTCTTCAACCCCCTCCCACACCAAAAAATAAATGAACAAACAAATAATAAATTCAGATAGGAAAGCCAGTAGGATTGTGTCCTCCTATTATATCAGGAATAAAAATAATAATGAATAATAATAATCCAGTCTTTCGTTGCAGTGAAACATGGTATTTATTTAGAGTTCAATTCACTGGCTAATTTCACATTAATTTTAACTCTTAACACACTTAACTCAAGGACTGATTTTAATATTATTTGAGCCAAGTTGCAATATAAAATAGTCCAAAACAGTGGTACAAATGAATATAGTTCAATAAGCAAGAATTAATTATAAACTCCCAGGGTGAACTAATTAAAAAACAAAACAAAACAAAAAATCCTCAACACAGCGAAGCGATTAATTTGACGGTTACATTCAATAACTCGATGTTTCCATTTGTCAACAAGATCAGTCAATAGACCGGCTGGACGCCTTTCTCCTGCGCCTGGCAAGTTAAAACTTGCCGTTTCCTTTAAGAAGGCGTTTACTAGTGCTAAACCGCTATCAAAGGTTTCACGCGCTCTGTATGCATACAGCACGCCATGTTCTACATAATTGTTTCAAACAATGTTTTCAACTGTTCCAGTAGCTTTTATTCATCTGATGTTTTCGCGTAGGCTACTAACCGTTGTTCTGTTTTGGAACATTTAATTTATTCTCAATTGATCCACCAGAGCCTACCTCTATTTGATATAATTTCAAATCCCAATATCAGATGACTGCCAACTAAATTTAAAAAAATATATATTTATTTATTTTTAGTTTTATTTTTAAGTAATCGCCTCAAAACAACTTCTAAACTTTTCATAGGTGTCGGTATTTTTGTTGCATGACATTGGGTGGCGTTCACCGATTCGCTAGGGTATCCTCACCAGTAAACCTGCAAATGTGGCGAGCGGCGGGGGGCTGCAGGTCGGGAGGGGTTAAATGCCAGACACCTCGTCAAAGGGGGCTGTATAATTGGTGAAAGCACGGTGGGTGGGTGAGTGTAAACAAAATAACCCACTACAAAGCGGGAGGCAAGAACATGCAAGTAGGGTTTCAATATACGCCTTCGCACTTATCGGTTGTCGATAATTGATTACAGCACGGTCTGATTAAATCAGAAATGTTCTTTAACTCCCAAATTTACGTAGCTGTTAATGAAAATGTCGGCTACCTCCATCAGGCCTATACGCCATAATATCTCAATATATATAAATCTCAAATCAATGATAAATTAAAAAACACAATTAATTTAATTTCCCTATACACTGACTGGATATTAAAACATTTCATTATACTCCACAAATAAGCAAACAATACATTAAATTAATTAAATGCATTCTTTCAGGAAAAAATATTTGTTATACTTAGAATAAATAACCACCTTCATTTGAATGCTAATGTGCTATGTTATTCCGTGCTTTGCCTGATCTATCTTTGTTAAAGTATTAAAAATAAGACATTAATTTCAGATGAATAAGTATCTAATTTAGAAAAAACACCCGTATGGGTTTTCTCCTGAAATTTAATCTTGACGGTATTATTATAATATTCTTTAAAGAAAGATTTACAGCAGTATGATGGGAAGAAAAACACACAGGGTGCGGTCCACCTGACATGTTGTCCTCATGATATTCCAAAGGTATTGAAAGTATTTGGTTAAAGGAGTTAGATCCTTTCATTTTATTAGCACACCCAGCTAATTTAGTTCCGCTGCCGGGTCAACCCAGGCCGGTGGGTCTCGCTGGGGGTACAAGACAGGAAAAAGGAATGTCAGAAGCGTGATATTGCCAAAACCAAAGCTGAGAGAGACAGCTTCCGCCAAATGATGTGGGGCAGTCGGGACACTCATTGTGGAAGCAATGCCCTGTAAGACTCAAGTAGCAGTTGGACGACTTCCAGCCTCCAGCCACCCTCTGTGTGTAGGCAGAGTGCAAATACGTAAATGTCATAATGCACATACAGGTTTTGTAGATGGTCAACCTGCATTTTCTCACTCTTAGAAGTTTCAGTTAATAAAAATCTGCATAAATGTTGTTTGACCAGAGCTTTATCTTGTTGAATAAAAGGTTATTACTATCTATTTATACATCAGGGTGTTAGCTCTATGCCACATGAAATACAAATACATTATCAATTAAAAATGTATTCAGGTATTCCTTGACCTGTAGCAATCGCATGATGACAGTCCCAGTGAACGATTAGCATTCTCACACAGCTGCAGTTAGAATACAGATTGTGACAGCATTAAGCTGTGGGATGACTGGGTTGGTGAAGGCCAGGAATTGGTCAACTGTCTGTCGCGATTCATACGTTGACAAAGTGCATGCTATTACCCACTGCTGCAAAGTAATGAAGGACCCTGCCCCAGTGGACAGCAATGTAGGGGGACAGTCTCTCGTTCCCCAGGGACAGGACGCCAAGTCCCTGGCGCTGGGCTCACTGCCGCAGGAAGGCATGCTTTTGCGACCGAGCGGCGTCCATAATGGCCAAGAAGCCACTGTCAGACACAGGTTTGATGGCCCGCTTCTCTACCCTGCACTCAGAAACAGTTAATCCCAGGGGGCAAAGGACACAGTGTGTTGGAAGGTTATAGAGTTTTTGTTTGCACACGATCAAGAAAAAAGTAGCCTTGTTCCTCTGCTAAAAAGCACACTGCATCACCTTAAAGAAAGGTTTTAAGAGTTGCCCGTGAAGATGACACTGAACAAGATTAATATCAAAGACTTATGTGGATTTTGCACTAGCCTTCACATTCATACAGGTCTGCCATATATTAGGACACTGTAAGCATACACATTCAAATCATATTCTTTTGTAATTCTAAGAGAAAGGAGAAACTACACTACAACTTTTTTTGTAGTGAAACACAAAAGGAAAACCAGTCCCAGGATAATGTCACCATCAGTCCTAAACGGCTCATCAGATATCTGCTTTATATAACACCCTCTGAACTTCTGAACACACGCATGCACGCACCTTTATCTTGAAGAAAAGCAGCTGGCGTCTGCTCAGTTTTATTGGGGAAGGGACTTATCTGCACGGTGGTCTAGGAAAAGACAAAAGCTTCCACCAAGCGACCAGAGAGCTGCTTTCAGACTTTTCAAGGTTCGCAGCATCACTAACAAGACGTTCACAAGTTGTAACTCCCTTGTTCGAGCCATCGTCGGTGTAAGACATAAGACCAAGGCAAAGAAAACTGAGCAGGCTTAGGCGTTCCTTGTAGGAGTCCTGGGTGAATTACAACACACGGATTAAGTTCCCTCCCATATGTGTAGACAAGGAAGCACTTGTGACATTGTCACATAGAGAACTGGCACAATCTTATCGCAGAGTTCTCAAGAAGACTGTGTTAATTTCACTCAAAATAAAACTGAAATAAATGTACCATCATGACCACTTCAGCTCTTTGAATGCAGATTATCTGCACCGTTCACTGCACTCAAACATGTTGAGAGAGTGACATGTGCTCTGGGGATATGACAGTATTTTTAGCTGGAGTAAGTGAGGGGGCGAGACGAGACAGCCGATGACCTTTAAGCGCAGAGAGTAAATGACGGAAAACTGTCGAACAGACACAACCTGACAGCCGTACCTTCAAAAGGTGTGCGAGAGCGCAGTCATTTTCTCTTTTACGTGCAGAAAGTATTGTCAGACACCTATACTTCACTTGTAAATCCTGTTTACCCGGTATC
The DNA here is from genome assembly GCA_025775065.1 of Hiodon alosoides. Lineage (NCBI taxonomy): Eukaryota > Metazoa > Chordata > Actinopteri > Hiodontiformes > Hiodontidae > Hiodon > Hiodon alosoides. The sequence goes on from JAOYSI010052135.1 coordinate 23,192, forward strand.
ACAGCTGACTTGAGAACGCGTTTCTGTGAAGAAACACCACAAAAAGGTGGGAGTAATTTTCTATCTTAACATTTACCATTAACCATCGATTTACTGACTTAAAGTGCAGTTCCTTAACAATGAACATGTCCAGAACGTATCTGTAGCACGCAAGGACCTTCTGGGTCCAAGAGCAGCCAGAGAACAAGACGGTGGAGGAGGGTTTAGACCTTTTATTGGGCATAATGTTAACCAAACTTAAATATCTCACCAACAGCAAAATTATTAACAAAAGAAACTAACAAAGAAAACCTCCCTTTCGGGGGAAAACTAAACACAATCTAATCTAACCAACCCTTCCTTCCACAGTCTCCTATTTACCTTCCTCCATCAATCGTCCTACTTCCTTATTTTTTTTCGAGCCATTTTTGCTGGCCTAGGATTGTTGGCACCTGAGTGTGATTGCCATCAGTGGAACCGCACTCAGGTGCACAACGAGTTCCAATTAAAGGGCAATTAGAGCCCTCCCTCTCGGCATTGTTCTGCTGAGGAGGGCGTGCCACAGTATCAAACACAATATTTTCTGTGAAATAGACTGCACTAAAAAAGGGACCGGTTCCCATAGCAACGTAGTAAGACGCCATCTAGGGAATCTAATGACTCAGCTTCAGCTTAGGATCCCCCCCATCTCATCACCTGCTTGTAGGACAGCTTTACAATAGCTTTGTGTACTTGCATGGGTACACAGGGCTTCAGAGGTCAGCCTCCTCTGCTCCAGGGCTGCTCTCTTGGTTCCAACGTTCTTCAGGGTCTCAGTTCCTGAGAAGAAATCACCCATGCCCTCGGATCTCTGCATGAAATCTGAGCATCCAAAAGCACAGAAAACAAACCCTCACTGCCTGTGTCGACTGCAAGATTATCGGCAGGATCCAAAGCAGTGATCCGTTACCCTGTCGGATTTACATTTTAGTACCGTACATAGTTATAAATTCAGCAATCTGCAAATTCACCAGGGATAGATTTTTCCTCTTCTGTAATTTCTTGACCTGTGTTACATTAAAATAAAATGGTGTCTTTGATACAAGTGAGTGATATGAGGGCTGAACCTTTGACCTCACCATTGGAAGGAGAGGGAACCCCAACCAACCCCCCTTTGGGACTGCGCTGACACTACTTATCTGGCTATCACCGCTGATGTCAACGTGGGACAGCCTGGAACTTCATTGAGGCAAGGCAGATGGCCAGTGAGCATGCTCACATGCAACCTACCCAATTGCTAACCATTTTCACATACTCTCACCTCCAAACTACACCATCTAAAACAGCCTTTTTATGCTTTTGCTAATTAACTATTGCCTACAGCTGTACTTATCAACAAGCTGAGGTCTACTGGCAATTGGCAGGAACGTTGTTAACGTTGTCAGGCTAGTTGGTCTCCCGGTCAGGACACTACCTCCCTGCCACAATGGCCATTTAATTACCAATTAACTCATTTAAGACTACGTAATTGAACAAAAGCAAAAATCAACATTTAATAAATACAATTTTCAGTTTCTCTCCTTCAGGGCCAGCACCATTCGGACCTGTAGAAATTCACCACTGCATGCATTGGTAGGAATAAGAGCCCCTGTGGGATTATGTCTCGATTACTTTTGCCTGGTGTTTTGAGTCTGATTTTCCCTCTAGCGTTGGATATTAAAATTCTACTGGTAATGTATCTGGTGAAACTTTTTCCATGCAAACTTTGCTGTTAAATGATTTTATAATAGCAAAGCATGTGTACTAGGTCACCACAACTGTGCTAAAGGATAACATGCTTTGTATTCGGTTTTCGGCCAGCTGCCATTGGCTCTGCTCTGCCGAGTGCTCCGGGGTTGCTGCTGGTCATGGTGCCCTGACATGTCCGCCCAGTCTGGAAGTGGAGAGCTTGCAGCTGCCCCTCCCTGATTGTAGCTCAGACGATCCTTTCTGCATCAGGAAATGTTGCCTTGGATGCAGGAAAAGGGCTGTTCGCTTCCCTCCCCGGCGGCCATGATGCGACGCAGCCCAGCTGCTCTAAGTGTTTCATGAGGGGACAGGAAGCACGTCCGGTTTGAGCGACAGGGGTTTGCTGCACTTCCTCACCCCCCGCCCCCGCCCCTTATGAACTATCCAAGCTGACTGCACTTTTCCAAACTACCCCAAGTGTCTTCCGGGTTAGGCCATACCCGGCGCTATAGGCAGCCCATAGGGGGCAGGGCCCACCTACGGAGCTTCTGTGACCCCCCCAGGAGTCTGCATAATACATTTTTTTATTTTTTTTTCATTGTTTTCATAATTCGGGGGCCCCCCCCGAAAATGTAATGCCCGTCCACTGATTTGCTTCTGCTGCCTACTCTGGGTTAGGCTATGGGACACCCTGACCCTGAATTGAACGAGCT
>JAOYSI010052146.1:0-12320 GCA_025775065.1 Hiodon alosoides
TAGGTAATTGGGTGGGGAGGAACCAAAACGTCAAAAAATTAAAATTGAAATGTTACTGTCATTAATTTTAATAGTCAGACTATTATAGAATATAGAAAACGGGATTGTCATATGGGTTAATCCCCCCCCCCCCCCCGATTTTCACTGTTTATTATTTGTACCAATTATAAAACCCGAGACAAGATTGCCTGCTGTTTTAAATAGAATTTAAGTCTATAAGTTTGCAAGCAATTACCTACTACTAAATTACTAAATTATTAATTATAATTATTTTTACATATTAATTTATTGAATTGTTTAATTTCTACCATTAGAATTGTGTAGCTGTGGGCTCCCAACGTGTTTGTGTTTGATTCTGCGTTGTTACCTGTGCTGGTTGAGCCAGTCCTGACATGATCCTGTGTTTTATGCTATTGCAGGCGGTACTGTGGCGTGGGCCGGCCCTTTCCGAGCGCGATGTTACTGAGTTTCACTGAGGGGCTTCAGGGTCCATGCAGTCCTTCTGAGCCTCATCCCTCTGCCTTTCCTCCTTTCCTTAAGCGGCGGCTGGACTGTGAATGCCTCACGGTTAATGTTGTGTTTTGTTCGTTGTTTTTTATTTTATTTTGTAATAACTGATATCAACTGGCCAAGGTTCATCCAGACCCCTACACCCCAGACCATCACCACGATCTGCGCCTCTCTCTCCAAGAGAGAACCCCTTTGTCTGCAGTGACTGGTGTAAGACCCGCCTCAGGGATAAAGCCAGAACAGACGGAAATCGTCTGTGTTTCAGTTGGACTCCTGTCAACTGTGAGGCCCCCTTGTTGCAGTAGCTCTTTATTTTTATCTCAGTGAGTCCACCCCCCACTTATGGTGGTTTAGGTAAGCCAACCGGACCATTGACCCATGGCACTAAAGTCCTGGTGTGTATGATACTGCTGTAAACCGACATTTGTGAAGGAGGAGCTAATAATCATATTGTATATAAATTTGATAATATAGACTGCTTTCTTCTAGATTGTTTTTGAATTTGTATTTTTGTATAGAACTTTAAATATTTTGACTTTGGGTTTGGAGACTAAACCAATCGACTTTCGGCTGCCTTTTAGTTTGTAATTGGCTAGTGGTGGGGCCAGGGGCAGTTCATTCAAAAAAATATATACATCTGTCTCATATGCAGATCTGTTGAAGCCTTGTGAAGATTGGCCAACTTCTGAGCGGCGGGCATTGTTTTTCAGATGCATGCATAGCTGAACTTCTCAAAGTGCATGAATGGTGGGCTTTATGCGCGTGGAAACATGAACGGAGGAGGCGAGGCGTTTGGGTTCCACCAGGAGCGCTGCAGGGCTCTCCCCAAGGTTGCCCGACTCTTATAAGCGATCTTGTTTGCGATTGCCAATACCGTACACACGAAGCTATAGAACAATTAATGCAAAACATATCTGCCATTACATTCTTTTTTATTTCTTTCTTCCATGTGTTTGTGCCAACGAATCCTACAATCCGATCTGGATATCAGTCTCTGATGCTCTTAAGTTCTTTGACAGATTAGTCCAATAAATTGAGGGAGAGAGTGCTTCAGTGGAACATGGAGTTTACAGCAAAGCTCTCCCATTTACAGTATAGCCTATCAATTCATACAGCACAGTATGTTGATTGTTTCCACAATCGGTTGTTTTTAAGTAGTGAGATTAGGTTTTGATTTCTGTAGCTTTGGTCCTCGGCTAATGGGGCTTTCCGTACTGGGCATTATGCTGTGACTATTACAATTTAGAGGTTTAACAGAGCATGTTGTTGTGTACATTCATGTGATGTTTTGCTGTATCTGAACTGGCAGGGAAAGCCACACGCTAAGCGACAAAGGATTCCACGTTGAGGAAGCGTCCCGAGAGTGGAGACAGAGTAGCTCTTTGGTTGTACATTATGCCAAGCAAGCCAGTGCTCCGCTATTATCCTGCATACTAACCAATGTTAATTTCACTTTGGACTTTAAGTAATCTCAAAGTAGACCTCCATTATTCTATGGTATTGTAAGCACTTTAGATATATTTATATTAATATAGAAAAAAAAAAAAAATATATATATATATATATTTGGGTTTACAAATAAGAAATAATGCTCTTAATTTATAATATTCTGTTAGCCATGTTCAGAGTTGCTTGGCTTTTCACCAGATTCGTGTGTCTGTTTTATAAATTATTCCTATGTGAACTTGACCAGGATCTTTTAATCTTCCTTTATTTCCACATTGACTGTGGTCAGTAGCTAGATTTAACTGTGTGCGGTTGATGGTTTAATGATTGGCTGGCATGTTAACCTTGCCTCATTCTCCCTCTTTCAGTCACTCTAAACTGTATGCGTCAGTTTAATGGACTAAAATCTATGCAACGCCTCGCAGGCCCGTAGCGTTTCTCACAATACCGAAGCGGTCGTCGTCTTGGGACGGCTCAAACGGAGAAAGACCGGGTGACTGGTTTGGAGAAGTTTCGTGAGTTTCTGCTAGCCTCAACAAGTCTACAGGCTACAGTTTGTCTTTCAGGACGTGATTCATTTTATAATTTCAAGGCCAGTTTTGGGATCACATGCATTGCGTACCTGTAAGTTACACTCATGCAGTTTTTACTATCACCTCCCTCCCTTGTGCATCCTTACTCTCCAGATTTTCTTGGAAGAAACTGACATGTAGAAAGTTTGTGAATGTAATTCTGTTCTAAGAATTATTTGGGTCACAGTGTGGGTCATGGGCTAACATCGGTTTGAAGGTTTTTTTTTTTTTGTACTGTAGATAGTCTAGTCAAATTCAAAACCAGTTATGACCCTTAAATCTGTCATGTGAAATTCTGCCAATCCATTACTCGCTGAAATTCAGGTGCTTTGAATAAACATGCGAATTACAATAATTTATTTTAGGGTTAAATGCTAAACTGCTGACGTTTATTCACACAGTCGTCGTCTCATATGCTACCATGTAGACATTACTTCAAGTTCCTGGTTCGTTGTCCCTCCAGGCGTTGACAGGTCGACCGGGCTACTCAATCGCGTCGGTATCACCAAGGAGTCTAAACCCAATCAGGGGTCTATTAAAGTGTTTGGGCCCAAGTCAGTCACAGGACAAAAGCAAATGGAGTATAAAGGGGATCTGTTCTGCTCTTTTGAAGGTGGGGGAGGGGGAGAAGGGAGTAAAATACTTCCAAAGGAAGAGTCTCCAAAACCCAAAGAGTGAGGAAAAACTAACATGTAAAGCATTTGTATTTTAAAGAATGTACAATGTGAAAATGGTTTGCTTATGCCTGTTTTGTATAAAGTATTGTATTAAGATAAATATAACATTTTTTGGAATTTAAAGCAATATAATACTAATTAAATCCTATACGACTTGTCTTTTGGTTTGTTTGTTTTTTATTGCAATAACATGGACCACATTTTGTGTGGTCAGCCAATCGCTCAGGATCCTCTTTCGCCAATTGGAAGCAGATAAATGGTTCTGGAATCCCTCTCACGGCGTTGTTATACTGGCATCACTCAACTTTTTGGCCTACAAAGGGGAGATTGCTTTAATATTTGTGCATGCTACACATACCCACCCACAGTGGCGAGAGAGTTCTATAACCGTACAGCCAGAACGCCGCGGAGATCCACCAAGTCCCTCATGATTCTATTACACAGCTCCGTTCCCTCCCGTAGCTCGTCCAGTCTCCCGTTGAGATCTTCCAGAAGCCGGCCTGACTGAAATTAGAACACATGCGTCAAGAGGCCATTTATTATAGGAATTTCCAGTCTTTTGTTAGCACTCTAGACAATACCCTCTGCTCATCTAGAGCCAGACCCACCCGTGAGAAGTGTGGCGGTAGGTAACCTCTTCTATAATAGTGGAGGCACGATGCCCGTTGGCTCAGAGAAAGGCCATTACACCCTTATTCTGTGAGTCCTCTGAAGAGGTTACTTAAATTAATAAGCCACAAACCTCGATCTTCAAAGCTTCTTCATCATTCAATGGTGGAACGGTACCCCCTTTGTCATCTTTAAAATAATACATTATAGCACTCTAAAGCGTAAGTCAATGTAAACATGGAGTAAGAAAGATTTCTCAAACTTACCTTCACTTGACGCCATTTCTACATCCCAGGAGTGTCCAGCTTTCCAGCGCTGCTCTTAACAGCTGCGGAGAGAACTATGTGATTGGCAATCAGGTCTGACAGAACTGTTAACTGTTTTTGCGAACTAAGGTACATAAACTCATTAACACCAAATTAATTTGCTCATTTACTAAACGGTCGTTTTCTATATTAACACAGTTAAGGGTTGCTGATCTAGTCAGTCAGTCGGTTGGATGGTTGTGTAATTTTATCACTCGAGCTTATACAGTAGTTCAGTTCGTTGGTTTACATTAAAACCAATACATAATTTCCACCTCCCATTACAACATATTTTAACCGTTTTACATAAGCACTTCATTTATCTGCGTCCTGCTGCTTTAAGAGAAGTGAATGACGAAATTGAAAGGAGTGACCCGGAAACACCTTGCGACTGGTTTCGTCAGAAAACACCATGCTTTGAGTGGCATCGTTTACGATTTGGGTCTTGTTCTTAATGCAGGTCGTTAGATTTGCTTGTAATTTCACGACGTTAGTCAGCGTTTACTCCGCTACAAGGGCGCCAGTTAAAACAAAAAGTATGTGTAAAGAGCTAAAAACGCCAGTGCTGCGGTTAGTACCGCGGTCATTCAATGGACCCCTGGCAGAACAAGAAGACGGTCTACGAGGTTGGTTTCACCAACGTGATGCTGATTCGTACACACTGCACGTATGGATTAGAGTTTGCGGTTCGGATCGGCGCATTTCCAAAATATATCAAATTCGCTATAACCTTAGTGGGAAATGCTATTAAAGGTCTCAGAAGTCCATTTGACAGCTGTCTATAGAAATTTGGACTTGAATATACAGAAAACGCCATGTTGATAATCATTTGTATATTTGACCACATTTATTTATTTATTTATTTATTTATTTATTTTAGAGCTAACAATTCAGCGTTCTTGCTGGAACAGACATTCCTTCCACAAGCTAGACACCATAACTTGTTTGATAAAGCGTAGGTAGTCCTAGAGGTGAGAGAAATTGCTCATTGTCAGTAGCTTAGAGTTTTAAAATATGATTTTATCTCACAAGATTTGAGCTCCCTGCTGAAAATGCCTAATGTTTTATACTGGTTAGGGTTTTGTCTGTTTGTTTGGGGTGTTCTCATAGCAATGGTTAAAAACATTTCTGGAAAAAAAGATTGTACCATCTGTGTATGTTTTGCATACATTGTGGTTTCTTTTATTGAAACAAGGTTACTGTATTTGCTAAAATACTGCAGAAATATGTCGTTAGCTTTTACTTGTGTAAATGTATGGATCGGGTCCTGAGTTGGACGTACTGAAGAGTGGCCATATTCCTGTCATACAGGAAGTTGGGTCAGGTGGGGATGGTTCTGAGGAAGAAGACTAAGTTGGATACATGATGAAAGAAAACCTTTTAATTAGTTTCGCTCTAACTCCAGAACCATCCGGTAGCTTGTTGAATAAGCTGCAGCCAGAAAGTCGACTGAATACAACCCAGTTTTCAGTTTTTTTTTTTAAGGCCTGGTGAATCGCCAAGATGCCGAGCGGCGGAGTGTCAAATGGGCTCTAGCTTGTGCATTCAATAATGCCTACCGTTCTTTTTATTGGTGTTTATCAGTAGCCATTGTCCAATCCTGGCCTGACTGAAGTATTTTTCTGTTTCTGTTTTCCCTGGCAGATGGTGAAGAGGTCCTGGAAAAAGCAGTCCAGGCCCTGAAAGGGGGAGGAGTTGTTGCCGTGCCGACGGACACCATCTACGGCTTGGCCTGCCTGGCTCAAAATTCCCAAGCTGTTAAAACGGTGTACGACATTAAACGGCGAAACGGGCAGAGACCGCTCGCCATCTGCGTGGGGGAAATAGAAGACATTTACAAGTAATCTTCCCAAACGGCTGCGTCGTTCTAACTGTGCTCCGAATTAGTCTTTCGATAGGTTGTGATAAAATGAGCGCTCTGCCCTGCTTTTGCAAGGCATTGGCGAGAAACTGGCCATCGAGGTTTAGCTGTGTCCCTATTCACTGTCTTTTAAAACCACTGTAAAACAGGTTTCCTTGTCAGGCTTTTGTGGATGTCTCACATGTCACACATATTAAGATTCATGAGATTAAACAAGCAGAGTAATTCGGAAGAATTGTTTTACTGTGACATGACATCTGCGGCTTAAGTTTTAGTTACATTATAATTAAACCAGATGAATTAAGATGGAATCTATAGACCCTGTGTATAGTAGTAGCAGCAGTCTGGGTATCATCCTGACTTTTTAATAAAACGTTTTTATCTTTTTAAACCAGTGGTGGCATGCATTCCCAACACTGATTTGATCTGTTGAGGTGCTTGAATTTCTCTCTAGCATAAAATCGCAGACGGGGTTGCGGTGCGTTGGCGGTTTTTATTACCAAAGGGCAGTCTGGCTGAGCACCTGATCTGACCCAGAAGCTCCCTGTGGGTCGCAGGTACTGTAAGACGACGGTGCCCAAGGCGCTGCTGACAGACCTCCTGCCTGGCCCGGTGACGCTGGTCCTGGATCGCTCCGAGGAGCTGAACGCGGACCTCAACCCCTTCACTCCGGTAAGGATCTCCTGTTGGCTGGGGCCCGGTGTCCCTGAACACTTTGTTTCCATCGGTGATGGTACTTCACACAAAGATTTGAGGAGCGTGTGTTGGAACTGGTAGAAGTGCTAACCTCAGATGCGCCGTGCAGGGTGACCCTTTATGTTTTTATAAATTTTGCTATTTTAAGCGACTTGCTCATTTAGACCCTTGCACTCGGTCCCCTATGAGGTTTTACTAAGCCCCGTGCCCGTTTGCCCCACAGCTGGTCGGGGTGCGTATCCCGGACCACCCCTTCATGCGGCGGCTGTCCCAGATGTGTGGTGAACCCCTGGCTCTTACCAGCGCCAACGTCAGCTCGCACACCAGCACCGTCGCTGTACACGTAAGTGCTGTCTTCTACCGAGGGGAGCGCCCATGGCCGTGTGCATACCCATGCAGAGAGTGATTACGGTTATTCTTTCATGCTTTCCGTGTCATTGGTGTAGTGAAGTGAGTTTTTCATAGATTTTCCTGGCAGGAATTTGAGTACCTGTGGCCCAGGCTGGCCCTGGTGGTGGATGGTGGGCCAATCGGAGATGAGAGTCCAGAGTCACGGCTGGGGTCGACGGTGGTTGACCTCTCCGTGCCGGGAAAATACCACGTCATACGACCAGGCTGGTAGGTAACGGGTGGCAAGCCACGCACTGGGGACCTGAGTGTGTGTCAGTAGAGCCTTTTAAGTCCAGTAATAAAGTAATTCAGTAATAAAGTTAGCATTGCGCGGTGAGAAGCTATCAGTGTTCTGAGTCATTCTGAGTTGGCCCGTGTATGCTCATCCGTCACATCCTGCAGTCTTAGCTTTCCGTCGGCTGTGCGCTGTGGCAGCGCTAACAGACGTGAGCCCGTCATCCGTCTGTCACCGCGAGCTGCTCGGCACTTCGCTTATATTGTTGCATTCTGCGGTAGAGGGCCACTACTCTGGTCCTCCCCAGAGCGTAATGGTCCAATGACGCTCCCTGGGTCTGGGAATAGCTGCGATTATCCACTCGATGGGGCTTGGGAGAACCAGCGCAGCATGGTCTGCTGTAAAGTGATTTTCCCACTTTTAACAAGCTTTTGTGGCACTCATTAGTTCTGTATGTATCCCTGTGTAGTGGCAGGAGAGGTGTCTCTGCCTTCACAGTGGACTAACACTAGCTGCCTTTAAATTGCTGCTTCACTTATTGGAACGTCTGTGATATTTCGTAGCCGTGGGTTCAGTAAAGACAAGTCTGCTTTTTTAGCCGAAGAATGGTGCTTAAGCTTCCCTGCTACTTTTGGCTCGATGGAACATTCCAGATGCCAGTGTAGTGATTCAAATGAAATTTAATTAAATGAAACGGCGCACCTATTCACTGCCTCTCTCTCTCTCTCTCTCTCTCTCTCTCTCTCTCTCTCCAGCGCCCTGTCCTCGACCATTGGCGTCCTTCAGCAGAAATACGGGCTGTCGGAGGAGAGAGCAGATCAATGACAGCCATGCACGCACACACAGACAACGGTGCACTGCCGGCCCGGCCTGTATGCGGCTGGACAGGATTGCTGGGAACAATGTGATATGCTGTACTGGCATGTCCAAATCAGAGAGGATTTCTTTTTCCCCTGAATGTACGCTACTTTTGTCATCTAAAGATATTTTTCCTCAAAGGGTTGTGCTGGTGTTAGCCTAAGCTAAGTGTTTTTGTGCTGGTGGTGGTTATAGCCCCCCCCTCCTGAAAAAAAAACAAAAAAACAACAGAAGTAGCAGCAGCGGATTATTCTGGTAGCTTGGCAGGCATTGACACTCCTATAGAAGGGAAGTGCACTCGTGTCCGAGCATTGCTTTGACTAAATCTGCCTGTTAAACCTTCTGTAAATGTTGTATTGCCCGGTCAGATTTTATCCTGAATGCCCTCTTCTAAGAAACCTGGATAAAAGCCTTAACAGAGACTTGTTTTGTAACTTCTATGTGGACTATTTATAAATAAAAGTATATTTATATATACATTTATTGAGATATTTACTGCACTTATTCAACTTTTTATTTTTTATAATGGTTTTTGGACAAAAGATTGTTAGAAGATTTTTGCCTTTATGTCTGGCAGGAAAAGCAACAGGATTTTCATTGACCTGCCCTGGGAAACTTGTTTTGTGGCCTGTTCATTTTACATTTAAGTTTTGTGACTTGTTCGTTTTATGTTTACGTTTTGCAAAAATTTTCATCCAAAGTGATTTACTCTGATTAAATTAAAATCCATATTCTCCCTTTTAAACTCCCCCTACTCATTCAATCCTGGAAGCGTTACTTTAGGCCCACATCACACAGTTCTGGACACTTTGCTGTAGGCCCAAGTCATACAGTCCTGGACACCTTACTGTATGGCCAAGTCATACAGTCCTGGACACCTTACTGTATGGCCAAGTCATACAGTCCTGGACATGTTACTGTAGCAGAAGCCCATACTCGTTAAAAGCCACACACGTGAGCATAACAACTGGCCAGATAACCGATAATAGGTGTGGCTATTCCACCTTCTGTTCGACTGATCCACTAATGCCAGACTAACTGCACCGATGACAGCCTGGTGCTCCGCTACATTTATCTGTTCCCTTAGGTTAGTGAATGTCTTCGTCCTATTCCGCTCCTGGGAAAACTTTGGGGCACTGCACAGCTGCCAATCCCGTCTCCTCACTTACAGATACCAAGCTAAGCCTTTTCCATGTTTAAACGCTGTAATGTTTTCATGTGGGCCAAAGTTTGTAATAAATGCAAGGTTCATAATGGGTTTGTTATACTGTGTTTAACTGTTTTCGGTTTCTTGGTTTTAAATGATACATTAATTTTGGATCTTTTTCCCAGCGGGATACCCAGTGCCCGAAAAAGCTGATCTGGAAGGAGAAAGGCTCTCTTTCGTTAAATAACTTAGCTGAAACAGCCTGACGTTTTCTCCCAGTCCTTGATCTGTCTGGAGTCCAGCGCCAAGGTTTGCCACAGGCAGAAAGCATGAATACGTTTCCTTCAGAAACCGCGCAGCTGTGGCCCACCTGCCATGTGGCTGGACTTTGCCCTCCGGTTCTTTACCCCATCATCCCAGTGTTGTCACAAGCGTGTATGAGTGACCCTTCCACTGCGTCCTTTATTCATTAATCAACAGCATATGTTTACAAAGCCAATATAAATAGGTAACATACATTGCGTGTGTGTGTGTGTGTGTATATATATATACACACACACACACACACACACACACACACACACACATCTTAGACCAGTACCCAGCCTTGCGGACAGATGATTCACAAAGCCCTAAAAGAGGGGCTTGTCTCCTACACCACCCTTTTCACCAGTTCTGACCTCAAATTCATCGAAGCACGTCTGTGCAGCTGATTAGCAAAAAACAGCCCAGCATCTCCTTGTCTGCAGTAACCATCCTAAAGCAGGCTTCTAGCGCAACATGCCAGCTGTTGCCGGGTCCAAGGGACAAGGGAGTGGGTTGGTAGGTTCTGCACCACTGTGTTCCTCCTCCTCAGGGCTGAGCCAAGGCAGAGCTGGGACGGGAATGTGCGGGGGGCGAAAGGAGGGGGCACGTCACATGGCTGTCTGCATTTTACTGTCTCTCCAGCGCTGCAGAAGATGAAGTTCCCTCCAGGCCAATCACAGACGGCGTACTCTTCCCCACTGCCAATCCCAGACAGCGTACTCTTCCCCACCACCAATCACAAACGGCAACATCTCTGCTTTATTTAGCCTGAATTTGAGCTCAAAAAATGGGACTTGGTTGGTTGGGCCATTTTGCTGGGAGTATCAAAGCAGCTTGTATGTACGGTTCTGATGTTTTGGGATCATTTGTGGTCTGTGGACTGTGGAACACGAGTAGATGCCTTGTCCCTGTTATTATTGGTTGACTGAAAGGCTGAAGAATAAGGAGTAGTCCCACCAGCCCAGTTTGAGGTCGTGCTGGCATATGCAGGCATCAGGCCCAAGAGTGAATCCTGAGGGGTTTGAGACGAGTGGGTATTTGGGTGATTATACACACGTGCAAAGATAAGTTTTCCACTTTGGTTTCTGAACGACCGCCAACTCCAAACAACCCTCCAGGGCTGTTAGTGCGCCAATGTCCTCAGAGAAAAACCCAGTATACGCATTTCTATGTGCCAGGAGAGAGGGGTGCACACACAAAAACACTCACACACACACACATACACTCTCACACACACACAGACACACACCCCGCCTGGGCGTCACCAACGACGCGATTTTGGGCCTCACATGAGCCACTGCTCCTTCTCCTTGTGAAACTGCTCAGCCCACTTCCGGGTGAGCTGCAGGTAGAGGTCAGGCTGGTGGGGCTGGTAGTCCAGGTACAGGCGGGTCACTGTCTTCTTTGGCACGGCCCGTTCGATCTGCGTGCCCTCGTGCCACTCGTTGAAGGAAGTAATGGCGACGACCTCTGGCCGCACAGAGAGCGCCGCCTGCAGGGCGGTCTCGTAGTAGCGGCCGTTGACCCGGTTGCGGGTGTTGTGGTTGTTCCAGGGCCGGACACTGGTATCGATGTAACCAGGCCCGGCACTAGGCACGAACAGCAGGTTGTTGCCGTCGCAGAAGGCCTTGATGGCCTTCCAGTTCTGGTGCGAGGAGCCAAAGGAGAACCCATTGGAGGCGAAGTAGGTGTACATGCCGTCGAAGCCGCCCGCAAGGATGTCGTGCTTGTGCCGCTCCTCCACGATCAGGGCCACAAAGAGCCCGTCGTAGGGTGTGCCCCGCAGAGAGTGGGACCCCGAGGGGCTCAGCAGGTCAGCCCAGGCCTCAGGAGGGGTCAGGTACGAATCGTAGATGTAGAACAGGGGCAGTACCTTCCCTGAGCTGGACTTGAAACGATAGAAGGCCCCATGGTTCCCATACCTGGGAAGACAATTGACAGGGGACAGCAGTGAGACCTATTTGCACTGTGTGGTCTTGTATTTGCCTGTCACATGGCTGCTTCTGTATATGCAGGTCACCTGACCTGAGGGTGCTTAGCAGTCCTGGTGCCACCAGCCTCCACCAAATAGCATCGGGGCTAAAGTCACTAGCTACTCCGCTACGGCAAGCAGGTGAGACTCGTCTAATTTTAAACCGTGCGCTTCATCTGGTTCCCCAGGGCGGGGACTGCTTTGAGGAGAGATCAATGCAGATAATCGATTTCAGTGTGCCGGCCATCCAGCGAGGGGGAGCTCCACCTACTTGTCGGTGATGTATTTGATGTTGTCATGCACGGTGTGGTCAGTCCGTCCTTTGTAGGGTTGGATGTGAAAGGCCACCTGCAATGAGAATGGAGAATTGTGGGAGGCGTTGCAGTTGCCCATTCTATATGATACTGATAACATCTCTGGAGATTAACATAATGGAATTACCGATGAAGCTCGGCAGACTTTTACTAGCACTCAGAAATATGGACTGTCTGACGCTCGGCAGGCCTTTACCTGCACTCAGAAATACTGACAGTCTGACGCTCGGTAGGCTTTTACCTGCACTCAGAAATACTCATAGTCTGATTCTCGGCAGGCTTTTACCTGCACTCAGAAATACTGACAAAGTGATCAGTGTCTGGTCCCTGCTTCACATGCGACAGTTCAGTGTCTGATCCCTGCTTCACACGCGACAGTTCAGTGTCTGGTCCCTGCTTCACACGCGACAGTTCAGTGTCTG
>JAOYSI010052146.1:12420-25586 GCA_025775065.1 Hiodon alosoides
TTCAGTGTCTGATCCCTGCTTCACACGCGACAGTTCAGTGTCTGGTCCCTGCTTCACACGCGACAGTTCAGTGTCTGGTCCCTGCTTCACACGCGACAGTTCAGTGTCTGATCCCTGCTTCACACGCGACAGTTCGGTGTCTGGTCCCTGCTTCACACGCAACAGTTCAGTTCTGTTTTTTTTCTTTTTCCATTCTGCTTTCACATATAACTATATAATGGCAGCTCAGGGGTATTGAGCATTAAATTCCCAACACCTGCGATGAGCTCAGGGACCCTTGGAGTGTGGGAGAAATTTTTTAAATGCATTAACCATTTACATTTCTAGAAGAGAGATTTTGTATGTGTGTTGTAGAAGAATTTTTTAATAGTATAAGAGTTAGGTAATAAAAATTATATTTTTTTAGTCTGTGTTATGGAAAAAAGTGTGAAAAATATGTGACTCTATAATGAGTGAGATTAGTGTGCAGCTGTGTAAGGAGTGGAAGAAAATAAAACTGGAGGTGCTGGGAATACTTTCAAAAATGGGATAAAGTGGCCTGGGATCTTACCATGAGAAGTTCCTTAACTGATAGGGAACCCCCGTAAGAGGGAGATGGGTGCTTCTTACACACACATCATTGTTATTTCTTAGGGGAAGTCTGGGTTATGCTGAGGGGCTCGAAAGTTAAAGGTGTCTGATCTAGTTCTTTCAGACCCACGCTGCGAAGTAGAAAAGCAGTGAATGTGTTGTATGAACTGTATATAAAGAGGAGGTTTTTTCATTGTAACCTTGGAAGAGTAGTGGGTAAGACTGCCTCCCCATTTGCAAATGTAACAAACGCGAAGTGCTTGAATTCACACCCAGATTGTTGCAGTCGTTCTATTCTGGGAATAGACAGGGCCCAGGGTCCAAAAACGCTCATCTGTGGGGTTGTGGTGTCTCAAGGGGTATATTTCCCCGACAGGAGTTATAATGGCCACAGCAGTAACTGGAGTGACACAGTGTACAAGGAGCTATTCTGCGTTATTTATAGCTAATCAAGGCCCAGCGACAGCCTGGGAGCATAGACTCTTTACCCAATCATTATGCTGCAGGTAATTAGGCCCGATTAAATTTACAGTCTTTGCACACCCCCCACAACGCGGTCCCCTTCCTCATCTTTAAAACAAAATAAGGTGAGGGTGAGGGGGCGCACTTTGTGATGGCTGCCTCTTTTTGAATCCTTCCTTTCAGACTATAATTACCATTGAAGACACTTCACCTTTACATGGTCGAGCTTCACCAGAGCTGTATTGCTTATCTAAACACATACACATACAAATAGGCAATCAGTCCTGTATATGTAATGTCGTCAGTGTCACTGTGTTCAGTGTGTAAGTATTTTTTCTGAGAGGGACTGTTACAGTGTCACATATAGTATCTATCCGATTTGTGACTAATGCGCGCAGCTGAGCAACCTGGAGGCATTGCTTGGCCAACTTTCTCTCTCAAAGGTAGAGCGAGTGCCTTTTGAGCAGAGATGCGAAAAGAGCTGCCACAACAACCCTGCGTCCTGTGAGTGATGGCGGTGGGGCCCAATGAACAGCTTTCATGGCTGTGAGCGAAGGCGCTGGGGCCCAATGAACAGCTTTCATGGCAGTGAGTGATGGCGCGGGGGCCCAATGAACAGCTTTCATGGCTGTGAGCGATCTAGGTGGGGCCAAATTAAAAGCTGTCATGGCTGTGAGTGATGGACGTGGAGCCCAATGAACAGCTTTCATGGCTGTGCGGCATCAATCGCAGCAGGCACTAACACCTGGACAGGAAACAGATGTGCTTTATTGACACTTCTCAAAGGTGGAGCAGCGCTGAATTACAGTTAAAGTATAAAGCTGGTGGGGAAGTTCACGGATGCGGCCGTCAGCAGACTGCCGTGAACAAGGCAGCGCGATAAGCCCAAAGCCCGGGTGGGCAGCACGCACAGGCCCGGCCTTTTCTCCTTAATCAACCAGAATGAAATACAGCACGCCTGCAGGGAGACATTACTGCAGAACAAGCTCAGTTTTCCTCCCCCACAGAGTTACTCTGGGACATCGGTGTGCCGGGCCAGTGGGATATTTTTGGCAGCGTTCATCTTAGAAAAACGCATTATCGACCCTTTAAAATGTCAAGGTTTCTTAGGTTTTGTCAAGTCTAAGGCGAGATGACATTTTACCTTAGTCGAAGTTTTTTATTTTGTGTGTGAGTGTAATTTAATGCAGGGGAGTTGTGGCCGCACTTCATTGCTTTGGGTCATGTGAAGAGGAGTGGGTTCACGTTTAAATGGGTAAGAGAGAGAGAGAGCAAAAGCAAGAGAGAGGGAGGGTTGGAAAAAGAGATACTTGTGTAAAGCATCGCCATGGAAACGCGGCGGTTTGGCGGCAGAAGGGGTTCGCGATGTCACTGCAACACTAAGAGACGACTGCACTAATGAAGGGGAAGTGCAGAGGCAATGATGGGCAGAGAGGCAGTTCAATCTGTCACTCCAAAGAAACGCATCACAAGAAGGGATTACTTTGGGGCTGGTACGTGACAGGAAGCAGTTGAAAAGGGCACACCTGTGTTTGTGTGAAATACGTGCGTGTTTATGCCTCCGGATGTTACCGTAGTCTACACAGACTGCCCTTGATTTGTGACCTCAGATCAGGGAGGGTGGGTGTACGGAGCAACCACAGAGCTGTCTTGCTGATTGGAGATCAGTAGCGAGAAGTAGCGAACGAGGGAATGTTCGTAACCTGCTCTAGGGAGTCCCCTCAAACTTGCGAATTCTATTCACTAAATACACCAAGGAGGGAAAAATATATTCATTTTGAATATATCTCTTACTCTATAAGAAGAAGTTATTATCCCCTCTGCGCCGTCTGTGCTAATAAGATCTTTCCCTTATTTTAATAAATTGAATTTACTTTTGGGCAGCAGTTTTACTTCGTGTTTGGTGACTGAAATCTCTTGGCAACCAGGGACATGAGAAGCCTTGTTGTGAACATTTTCACAGCAGATTCTAGTTTACGTTATCCCTTTTCCTATGGCTCACCTACCATTGACAGATTTGAGCGTGCCCTTATTCCTGTGTAGCCCAGTTTGTGCTCCACTAACCAGGACTACAACGAGTGGCTTTCCACACGTGTCACAAGCCTGTGAGGCCTGTAAGGCATTACAGCACTCCCGTGTAGGCTGTGTATACCTCCACTACATTTGAACTGTTCGCTAAATTAAATGTGAGCAGTCAGACCTCCGTATCCCAGGTGACCCACAAAGTTCACAGCTCTTTAATCCATTTATTGACTTGTTTTAGCAAGTGTAGCTAGAGGAGTGATAGAGGTGAAGTACCTTCCTCAACAGCTAATGAATACCTGTCTGGAGTCCAGTGCTCTCTGCAGGCTCCTCACTGTGGCTCAAATGTAAAAATTCTTACATACTGCCAGCGGGGGGTTCAGTGGCTAAGGCAGACTTAGCTCACAGGATGTGGGTTTAAATCTTAGGATTACAGTTGTGCTCATGAGAGAAGTACTTCTCCTAACCCTAACCTTGACTGAAGTAGCCTCGGTATGGCAACAGCATTTACGCTCTGTTCCTAACCCTAATCATGACTGAAGTAGCTTCGGTACGGTAACAGCGTTAACGCTCTTTTCCTAACCCTAACCTTGACTGAAGTAGCCTCGGTACGGCAACAGCGTTAATGCTCTGTTCCTGACCCTAACCTTGACTGAAGTAGCCTCGGTACAGTGTTAATGCTCCAAAAACACTCCAGGGCTGTGAAAAGAACAGGTTGTGAAGGTGGCCCTGCGGCTCCCTCCTCTACTCTGAGGAGGGTGCCCATGAGGTCTGGAGTTAAAATGTATTACGGACATGCTACAACACCTTCCTGCTAATACTCCTGTCCTCGAGTAATGGCCTGGAAGTGAAGTGTAAATTAAAGACCTCCTTTTACTGTGCCAGAGCGCTGCGCGACGGAGCTAAAAACCCATTAAGTCTGACAGAACTGTATTTGCATTCGGAAATTAAAGTCGCGCACACACTGCCAGGCTGTTGTTTTATTTGGGAGTTTTTTTCCCCCAGGGAGTTAGAGGACCAAATGTGACCGTGCATAACCCCGTAGCTTGGAGGCTACGGCTGAAAGATCCAGAATGACAGTAGAAGATCATTGCGGGGCAATGCGAGGGTAATCAGTGTTTCCAGGGTCCAGTGGCCACATAAAAAACATGCCTCTTCACAGAGAAAGCCGATTGGCTCGTCGACACGCTGAGTCATAGTAGGGGCATTGTCTGACATTGTGTTTGTTTTTCTTTCTGACTACATAGACGTACGATTGGTTTTGGTGTTTCTGTGGGGGAAACTAGCTCAGTGGACACCCCACTATGTTTACAAATAGGCTGTGTGTGGTGCATGTGTGTGAGTGTGTGTTTCTGTGTGTGAGAGTGTGTATGTCCGTGCTTTTTTGTTTCCGTGTGTGCGTGCAGAGATTTTTGTTATGACTCTGCTGGGGGATGGTGAGATGCTCCAGAAATGCAGCCTAGCTCATGTAAAGGATAAATTAGCCAACACACACAGTCCCCCATAGCTCTCCACACCACAGCAGATGATCCTGGCCTTCGTGCTTGGAGGAGCTCATGTACAGCTTCACATCTTTCCTTTACCTGTGGAAGAGCAAGTGGAGGAGAACGGGTTTGTTGGACTGGTCTGTGCTTTATCAAAGTCTCTCTCCCACACAGGGGCCAGTTCGTTACATCTGCTCCAAGTGCTGCTCATTTCCTCAGACAGACAGCTGGCGGGGTGCAGTGCTTAGGCCCTTCAGTGTAATGTGCATAACTGGAGCGCGGGCGCCACTGAGCCCCTTACGCAGTGGGTGGGCCCGGTTCAGAGCGAGAGGAGAGTGTTGGCATGGTCAGGTAGCTTCTCCTGGTCTGAAAGCGCTGTGGCTCATGTGACGATATGCCAACCCCTGGGCATCTTAGACCTCTGGTTCTTTTACTTCATTAGGAAAGTGCAGCTAATTAGCATTAGCATCTAATGTTACACTTCTCCTGTTACTGAGGTAGAGGGCTTCTTAAAAGTTTTATCAAGGGTTGAGCCTGGGGCCTGGGATGGGGGGAACGCAACATTCGTTTTATATCACGATAGTGGTTTTATATCTGGGTCCTAGACTGGATTTGTATTCAGTTCTTGTACCGACTAAGTCCTTATAAACATTCAAAATTATCTGAGTAGTTAAGCGATGCACCATACACTTTTTTTTTTTACTTTTTTTAGACTTTCCTTTTGGAAAAAAGGATTGTTGTATTGTTTTTTCCTGTGAAAAGGTAAATTAATGTACTTTTGCTATTGCCATTAAATTAGCTATACATGGTGAATTAGTTCCTAATGAAGCCTATAAAAGTATGATTAACATTAACAATAATCCAAACTAACATTAGATTCAAATTAGTTCAAAAGGCAAAAAAATTACAGAATAGCAAAATAACCTTTATTTTTTTTCTTTTAACTATAATTATTTTTTAGATATTTGTATATTTTACAAATATACATTTTTTTATGTGATTCATAGCAGAAGCTATGTTAAACCGATACCAGTATACAGTTATAAAATGTATTTATTAATAGGCAGCTTGAAACACCAAACTGGCTACCAGGATAAGGACTGAAAAACACGACTTATTTCATTTGGCAGGCCTTTTCAACCTAATTTGTGTAGAAGATTTCGGTTGGCAGGCCTCTTCAACCTTATCGGCTATCTTTTGTGCATTTAAAAATATCTGTTCAATTTATTCGCCCAGTTTGCGCCAAGGGCTAACTGAACTACCGAGGAAAAGGAAAGGAGCTTTCAACCTGCAGAGCCCACAGTGACCTAGCGGTGCCAGGCTGAAAGCGCTGTAAGAAAAAACTCACTTCCTTTGTTTGTATGAACGATAAACCCCCTTTGGGAGAACAAAAGAGGAAACTTCTGTCGCTGGCAAAATATCCACTATATCAAGGCTTGCTTGAGAACGGAAGGCACACTCGAGAAGGGAGGGTTTACTAGGAGAAGGGAGGGCTCGCTCGAGAACAGAGGGGTCACTTGAGAAGGGAGGATTTACTAGGAGAAGGGAGGGTTTGATTGAGAAGGGAGGGATTGCTTGAGAAGGGAGGGATTGCTCGAAAAGACAGGGCTGGCTTGAGAAGGGAAGGATTGCTGATAACGGAGGGTTCGCTGGAGAAGGGAGTGTTCACTTGAAAGGGGAGAGATTGCTCAAAAAGGGAGGGGTCACTTGAGAAGGGAGGGTTTACTAGAAGAAGGGAGGGGTCGCTCGAGAAGGGAGGGGTCGCTCGAGAAGGGAGGGGTCGCTCAAGAAGGTAGAGGACACTAAAGAATTTAGTGGTCGCTTGAAAAGGGAGGGTTCGCTGGGGAAGGGAGGGTTCACTGGGGAGGGGAGTGATCGGTCAAGAAGGGAGGGTTCACTCGAGAAAGGAGGGTTCGCTCACGAAGGGAGGATTTGGTCGAAAAGGGAGGGTTCGCTTGAAAGGGGAATGATTGCTCAAGAAGGGAGGGGTCACTTGAGAAGGGAGGGTTTACTAGGAGAAGGGAGGAGTCACTCGAGAAGGGAGGGGTCGCCTAAATGCTGCCTCCAGCTGAGACACCATGCTTTATGTTTATTTTTTATGTAGCATTGTCAGGATTCTGGCTGGTGTCAAGTTGTTGTCTCTAATGACAAACCATTCCCCAATTGCATTTTATATAATTATTATTTGCTTAGCAGATCTACTTTCACTATTTTTAACGCATTTTCTTTCTGTTCATACAAACTCATAAGTCACAAAGCAATTCAAGTGAAGGGCCTTGTTCAGCCCTACAACATCATGTCCCCCTGCTGGGATTGAAACTGCAAGCTTCCGATTACCAGTATAAACAGAGCACTCTGAGAATAGCTTATTTCCCCGTCCCGGGCCCACACAGGAACTGTTTCAGCTCCATCAGCATTGCCCCACTGCTTCTTTCCTTTTCTATTCCTCCTTAATATTCCTGTAAAAGCCGGCCGTCTGTTTGTGCCTTCTCTGTCTCCCAATTGCCCCCTGCTCCCACCATGAGTTCCTAGGCCAACACTAAAGAAGCATGTGCTCCGATTTCAGAGTGTGCCCTGGTTTCAGCGTGCGGCACAGTTTCAGCCTCTGGCCCAATTTCAACGTGTTCTCCGGTTTAATCTCCCACCCCGGTCTCAGCACACGCCTCGGTTTAATCTTCCACCCCGGTCTCAGCACACGCCTCGGTTTAATCTCCCACCTCGGTCTCTGCACGAGCCCTGGTTTCAGCTCCCGGGCCCGTTCTCAGCACACATCTTTGTTTCAGCTCCTGCCCCCGGTTTCAGCACATGCTCCAGTTTCCGCTCCCAGGCCCAGTCTCAGCATGCGCCTCCATTTTAGCTCACTCCCCGGTTTCAGCACATGCCTCTGCTTCAGCACCCCGGCCCAGTTTCCGCTCCCAAGCCCAGTCTCAGCACACACCTCCGTTTCAGCTCACGCCCCAGTTTCAGCTCCCAGGCCCAGTCGCAGCTCCTGCCCCAGTCTCAGCACATGCCCCGGTTTCAGCTCCCAGGCCCAGTCTCAGCACATGCCTCTGCTTCAGCTCCTAGGCCCGGTTTCAGCTCCCACCCCAGTCTCACTACGTGCTTAGGTTTCAGCGCTTACCTTGATGCTGTGCCTGTGTGCTGCGTCCAGGATGGCGGGCACCAGGTCTTCCATCGGCTCCCCGTTGTCGTCCGCCAGGCCCGGGGGGTACCAGGACAGCACCAGTACCCCTAAACTCCCCAACATGACAGCACTCAGTCAGAACTCCCGTCAAGTCATGCAGCCAATTGGCAGAGATCTTGTGATGACATCATGGCTACTCGCATGGACCACACTGAGGGCACTGCTTACAAAACCTGCCGGGTGGCAGAAACATGCTTTCCATGGCACTTTGCTTGTGTCTGGTGCACAATTCAGAATGCTTCGGCTGGACTTTGGAAGATTTATAGCTTTTATTTTATTTTATACCGATAGATTTATGCCAGTGTCTCTGATTAAATGGACTGCTCTTTCACTCCGTACTCAGTATGCCATCCCGTTCTCCATCTGTCACTAGGCACAGAGCACGACCCCCTGGGGACAGAGGGATGGGAGGAGGAGAAAGGGGGTTACTTCCAGGCGGGTCACAAGCACACACGTTACTGCAGCAAGGCCAGAGACACTCCCAAGGCCACCTGCCCTGACACAGACCTTGCTGAATCAACTCCAAGCTGAAGTTTGAAGAAATAATATCCCACTCAATGGTATAAAGGCTGGATTAGGCCCCCCTTTAGCCCTGAGGCATCTGAACCACTACTTCACAATGCTTCCTAATAATATTGTCTTGGATCACTAACTTTTTCCAGAGACAAGCTGTTAGCTGTAGCTATTAGATTTTTGTTTTCAGCCACATAATACTCAATTATGTATAAAATACAAATTTTGTATTTAGTAAGCTATGTCTAACATTACTAGCCATCTCTGCTCCTTTCTTCAGTTCTATACTGTTTTTTAAAGTTTTATTTTAAGCAGAAACTAGGAGTGTCCCGCACCAAAGATATTCCTTTCGTGTTGAAACCCACATGGAAGGACCCCTATACAGTTTGTCCTGCCCCCTGCTCATGGCGTTTGACTCTTTACCCCAGCGCTTGTGAGTATGTGGGGCCTGTGAAACATGACAGCTGGCCTCTGTCCCTATGCCCCGCCCCAGCTGCCTCATTGGACACTGCACACCTGTAATCACCATTAGTTCTCAAAAAACTTCAACAGGCTTCAACAGTGATCATTTCGATTGATTGACTGGTCGCTCCACTCTGACACAGCAATTATATGTTATGTCATTTGCCTGGATTCTGAATGCGGCATATCGGGGAAGTATACATTCATTTCAATCTGCTTAAGGTCTGAGCTGTTAAACACAGAAACAATTTGATTAATTAATCACGTGTGAAATTACCAATTACTATTTTACTTTAAATTGAACTAGCTTATATTGCTTAATTATATTTGAAACTGTTGGTTCATTAGTAAGTATGCTTCAAATGACAGATCGGTGGGGTTTTATTGTTTATTTTTACTATGCATTTCCGTTTCCCATGTTCCAGTGAGTTTAAAAGAATGCGTTATAAACGGATCGTTAGCGACAGAAAGTGCGAGTTTCGTTTTCTTTTTATTGTTTAAAAAAAATACTTTCTATATTTAAAATACTTAAAAAATTAAATATAGTGTGTCGCCATAGTATTTCCATTGCGTGTTTAGACGTTTAATCAGTATAAAATAATCAATGCACCTTAATACTCTACCTGCGGCCGCAGCTCCTAGCTGACCCATGTGCGACTCCAGGACGTCCGGGTCCCTCGAACTGTATGGACCCAACTCTGGGTAAAAGCTGGAGCCGATGTCCTCCGGAGGCGTGTGTCTTCCTTTTGGGTAACTAGCAGCGATCTTGGGATCCCAGTGAGGCACGAGAACATGGTCCCAGTGCATGTACTTCGCGTCCATCTTCGGATTGCCGTACCAAACGTAATAAAATATGTGTACATCGTAGAATATACCTCTGTCGGGGCCGGAATTCGAAAAGACCACTTTGGTGTTGATTGCGGGACGGACGTGCCCGGGAGAAACCACCAAGTCGTTCGACACGGAGCGGCGGTCAACTCTGTCACCAACGATAGGCATGAGGTCCAGTCCTGGGGCTAGGTCAGAAAAGCCGTCGCTGGGCTTTAGTGTCCGTAAACCCATCATTGTACCAAAGATAAACAGCGTGAAAAGAAACAGTGCCACACAGGCTTTCTTACGCAATCTGGCCATTATCGGTACTCGGCTACAGATGTAACCCCGAGCAGACAATTTCGTAGCTCCTCGTTTGTTTCTGAGCGTAGTGATACTGAGAAGACCGATAATAGATTCCACTCGCCTAGCAGAGCACTTTGTGTTCGCCAATTATCTAATTGCCTCCTTCAAAATGTAAATGGCCCTACAAAAGCAAAACCTCCAATAAAACGTGTTTGGTATCTATAAATACTATATCTGCGGCATTTTATGTAACATGCCGTATCCAGTTAACACACAACTTTTCACTAATGAAAACATTCACATGATTGCTGATAATAAAAATCTTTCTCCAGACATCATGGTGATAACGTATGTTATATGACGCAGTGCATTTAAAACGCACAGTATTCGCATAAGATTTAAAAAAAAGAAGTATGATTCGCTATAATTGTTAATGGGTGTAATAAAAATCTAATGTAATAAAATACTTTTCTCAACGAGTGACTACATCGATAGGTAATACGTCGGAATTATAAGTAACCCGAACATTTATGTTACGGATCCAAAGAGACAAACACCGCCATATAGCCCAGTTTGCTTTCTAAAATCTTTTCGCAACGCCAAAAATAATTCAGTACAGGAACCGTAATCTGGCGTATTTGATTAAAATAAATTTGTAAACTAAATGTTCCAAACTGACTCGATTGTAACAAATGTATACAGTCTCGCAAAAACGTATTTCTTATTAATGTACAACAATGGTAACACTTTACTGGAAATAACTCTGAACACGTACTTTATCTTTGTGTTCAGGGTCTCAGCCTTGAAAGATCTGTTTGCTTATTCGCCAATACTAAATTATAGTTTAATTTACTGCAATTTATACGCTTTTCTTGCCTCAGCAAACATACCCAGCATTTATAATCATGGGCAAATATCCAATTACCAACTATCGCTTAAAATTTGTAAAATAAGTATTATAGTTTAGATCCAAGCTTTGTACGCACAGTTAGACGGTGGTCCACAATCGTGAAATAGGTAGCATCTTTTCCCCCTTTATCTCTCCGGTGCGATGCAGCTCCGTCAGCCGACTTGGGATCTGCTTACTTATGCGCTTTGAAATACGTTTTTGTGCAGACCGAGAGCCGCTATGTGAAGCGAACGTTCCATCCGGGCTTTTCCAATCTACATACCATTCCGCGAATCAGTGAATTCGAGAATCCGTGTGTTTATGATGCGTGACTGATGGCTGTGCCTACAATCCGCCACGCATCCAAATGGGCTATTCTTTAATGTCATTTTTCAGCCTCTTGGAGGCGGAGCTTTTCCGGCTTGCCGGCTAATTGCGTGTCATAGGGGAGAAGGGAATTGAGTGGATAAATGACCATCCCCTCGCACTTTCGAAAAGCTTACGACTACGGAGTACGCATAATAGTGGTTGCTAAAGCTATTAAATTATTATTATAGTAATTTTTGAGTGCATTTTGATAACTTGTTACCGAGTAAGCCTGAATATCACATTATATTATATGAATATGAAAGATTTATTCATGTTCTGAGACAAGTTCAACTCGGTTTAAAAGAACCGCTTCTTTGCAGTCTGTGCTTTGTTTCCTCCCGTCTCATTCGTCTCCAGGCTTTAATGGGTCGGCAACTGAAGTCATGTAGCACGCGTCAGGTTGGATATGTCTGTTGCAGCTGCTACGCACCAATGTGCCTTAACACTTCGCCATTACCCGTTTACCCAATTAATTCATGAAGCTCTTCAAAGCCACGTTAATCAGAACCGAAAAAGTCCCCCGCCCCATTAGTATGCCTGTTATCCAAAGATGTTACATAAAGTGTTATACTCGTGCACTCGTAAACATATGGTGTATTGTATGAAAATTACTTCTGGAAACATCTGTCAGATATGATGAGATTACCAGAATTCAGAAGTATCACTGCCACAAATGTTAAAAATTAAGCAACTGACGGTGGTTCACACAAAACTGCATAATTGAATTGATAGACATTGTTATACTTTTAATTGCATGGGTGAAGTAACGACCCATAGCATTGTCACTACATCCATATATATAAGGAAGAAGAATCAAGAACGCATCGTGGAAATGAGCTTTTCCAATAACTACAAAATCATGCAAATACCACGTTAGAGTAACATACATTTAAAAGCCGTATGCATCGGTATTCTCAACTTGAGTGTCGGTATTGCTTTACTAATGAATGCGCAAGGGACCATGATTGTGTAGCGGTTTTCCCCTGATTCCTTAACCCCTGTTACTGCTGAAGGTCTTGGTGCCACACTAATTGTTTAGAAGAAAATGGAAGCTGAAGTGTTTTGTCTCGGCTGAGATGGAAAGCAAGAGATCATTATTTTGTGATCAGTGGAACAATTTCTGCATTATTTATGTCAGTGACTTGGTATGATGTTCCAATTGCATTGAAAAACTGTGGCCATGTAGTCACCCACCAGCAAATACACATCATGTTCATCATGTTCGTTTAAAATCCTCCAGTCTTTTGTCAAGAATAAGGTTGTTTTTATACATGTTGATGCAAGGACCTTGCAGGTTTTCTACTTATTGCCCCCAAATCTCCAAAAAGTTGTTAATGAAAATAACATAAATGTAGTGTCGCAGGAGAGATTCCTAACAAATTGGTTTGCAACATAGGGGCAGTAAGTCACCCCAGCGTAACTGGTGACAGCTGCCAGCTGTCACGCTAAGGAAATGACCACATCTCCGGTGTATTCTTGGACCTGCACTGCAGAAGACTATGAAGGCTCCTCGTGCTTCAGTGTTTAGCAGAGAACTAAACAGAACCAAAAAGGCAACAGGCGGTGAAATACAGTTCTGACACTGCATATACGGAGTGACCCTGAAGCACCTAGCAACCTGCTGAGTTCCATAAAAACGACTTGATAGGAGGTATTATTTTTTATTATTATTCACTGTAGTCTAAATAAATAATTTGACCCTCCTCCTCGCTGGTGATCTGTTGTGCATGGCTTACCCCCCTTGAGGGGACAGCTTGTGGTTTCCCTTTGTGGTTGATTTTGAGCGGCCATAACTGTCACAGTTCACCACATAGCCCCAGTTCCGCAGTGGATGTTATCAGTCACTTCTCTCTAATCATTCAATTAACATTCCTGAAGCCCATGTGCACTCACCTTCAGTCACCTTCTGCTCCTATTGGTCCTGCACCTTCCAACTTAGTTTTCTGTTCCACATATAAGCCCATCACTAACTCTCACTCATTGTGAAGTCTTTTCAGTTTCACTACAGTGTCTTTGAGACGCCACGCCACGCCACGCCACGCCACGCCACGCCACGCCACGCCACGCCACGCCACGCCACGCCACGCCACGCCAC
>JAOYSI010052157.1:9728-21478 GCA_025775065.1 Hiodon alosoides
GTCCCCACTACAGTCCACGTTGTCCTGGCATTAGTCCCGTTTAGGGTGTCTGAGCCCACACAGGTCCCCACTACAGTGCCACACGCTGTCCTGGCATTAGTCCCGTTTAGGGTGTCTGAGCCCACACAGGTCCCCACTACAGTGCCACACGCTGTCCTGGCATTAGTCCTGTTTAGGGTGTCTGAGCCCACACAGGTCCACACAGTCCATCCTCTTCACCATACCCTTCCTGAAAAAATGGCCCTGGATATATAACAGTTGAACAAAAGTTTCGAACACCTTAGTCGCTAATTCCGGACCCAAATATATTAGCATAAAATAAACTATATTTTTTGCAGACATGACCATCTATTAATGACTGTCTCAGACTGTTGTCAGAGTGTTGCTGTGTTGATTCTCTGGATGATGGTCTGGCAGAATTTTTCAAAATGTTTTTTTTTGCTGTCAAGTATCTAATTTGATTTTTTGCATTCAGAAAAAAAACCACCCAAATACGAATGGTGTATAGGAGTCTGCAGTACCCCCTGTGCCCTGTGCCCAGTGCGGGAGTGGTCAGACGCAAGGCACCCTTTTCTGTTAAACAGCTTTTCAACCATGAAATAATAAAACAGTCAAAACCCAACACAAACACTAAGAACATTCCCCTGTCCAACTCTCTTTAAAGTCAATTAAATATCAGCACCTGAGTGCGGTCTCATTCAGGTCGTTATGCAAGATCCAGGGAGTGGGTGTGGCCCCACTGGCTGCCTGTAAGTCTGGGCGTGTCCCCAAAGCTGCATGCCACGGACTCATCTTTGAGCAGTGTAACATTTATTTAATGTTTAAATAAACAGCCATGGCTTTTTAGTTCAAAGAGTTCAATCCAAAGAATAAGTACTGTGTAATCACAGACCCTGAGACCCGTCACCAGGGACCAGAAGTCAAATAATTGATACCGCTAAACCTTTAACACTTGACCCAACTATTTACAGTGACGCACCAAACTGGAAGCTGAAAATTACAATGTCTTTGAATGCTTTTAAAAAACACTGCAGTTTTTGTGCCTGTTTGGGTCTGCTAGGGGTGCTAAAAAGTCACTCTGAATACTTTCTTTTCAGTGTCAGGCATCACATGCGCCCCCATGGCCCAGTGGACATTTGGCTGCTGGTGCTGGGATAAATAAAGGCTTGATGTTAACATTGGGGCTTTTTTTAGCCCTTTCTCACCCCATTTACCCTCTCCCCCAGTGGACACTTTCAGACAGTAACACCAGAAGTCGTGATTGGCCCTCCGCGTTGATTAGGTTCAAGGCTTCACTTTTAAAGCTGGGCATTCTTACGTGCCACGCGATCTGCTGATTTGTACTTTACACTTCAAACCCTTTCACAACTCGCCGTATTAAGAAAAGAATCAGTCATCAGTCAGCTGAACAGAATGCTGACTAACCTATAGAAATAAAAAAAACAGTTTTGAGGGAAATGAAGTGTGGCTCCCTGGCCTGGTGGAACCCCAACCCTTGTTGCCCAACGAGCCCCACTGTCACCGCGGCTACAGAGAGAGGGAGAAAGGAAGTCAAGACAAACACACGGGCAAAATAAACCTCATGTTAAACGCTACACCGACGGCCTCCCTGAAAACGTGTACCAGGCTCCGGGCTAGCATGACCTGGAGTTCTACTGAGATATCGTGGAACATTTCTGGGTGGGAACGGGACGCGCCTTCGACATGCGGTGTAGGCCCGCCTTTCTTAGCCACGGCAGTAATTTCAACAGAAAGTCTTTTAAACGGCTCTGGTGAGACATTTCAGGGAAAGAACTGGAAACCCAATGAGGGCTCTGGCGCGAGTTTTTCCCCTTTGGTTTTAATGGCGTATTAAAAACTTCCCGAACAGCCCTTTCTAATAGGTCTTAAAAGTAGTTTGTAGCCTTTTTGATCGGCGTAATTAGTATACCGGTTGCACTTTGCTAAAATAAAGGCGGTGATGAATTTCCTCTTAATTTGGCCATAGGATCTTTTGGGTCCGGCTAAAAGGCACCGGACGCCCCTCAAAGGGAAGCATTTGGAAGCTGGTGCCCACCGCTCGCTTGGGAGGGCCAGTCAAATGTGTGGTACAGCACTTAGAGAATGGCTTATTGAAACATTAGCAACATTAGGTCGCTCTCGAAAGGACTAATGGAGTCCAGGCGTACACTCTCAAAAAAAAAAAAGGTCTAACTTAAAAAAAAAAAAAAAAAAAAATTATGTTGAGAAATTGGAAGTCTTTTAAAAATTTTTTTATTTTTCCCGTCACCAGATTACTGCTGAAACACCCCAGATGTGATAAAGGACAAATCAGAACAATTGGAGTAATGGATAAAAAATGGCAGCTGCTAATTTAATGGATTCTCTTTGCTTCTGGCTTGGACTGTACACCAGCTCTGAAAAAGGCACAAAGCGAAAGGCAAGTCAGAGCTTTGTCCAAACACCCAGAAAATCCCTGGGCCGTTTTCCTGCCGTGCTCCACTTTTTCACCAGTCCTTCTCTCTGTTTTTTATTTATTTTTTTAGCCTCGAGTTGCATCCCTTTGAAGGCCGTGTTGGGGATGTTTGTCGGCTGCTCCTGGGCCTTCATGTTTGTGGAAATGTCAGGGTTTGTGTCATTATTGACTCCAGGACTCCTGCCCGGAAGCTCGGTGCTGGCCTGGGGCATTCCTGTGTACAATCCAGCATTTATTCTGCTCTTGATCAAGCCTCTCTTTCACACTCTTCTCTCTCTCTTTCTCTCTCTCTCTCTCTCTCTCTCTCTCTGGCCCCTGTCTTTATCACGCTCTCTCTCTCTCCCTCTCTCCCTCTCTCCCTCTCTCCCTCTCTCTCTCTCTCTCTCTCTCTCTGGCCCCTGTCTTTATCATGCTCTCTCTCTCTCTCCCTCCCTCGCTCTCTCTCTCCCTCTCTCCCTCTCTCCCTCCCTCTCTCTGGCCCCTGTCTTTATCACGCTCTCTCTCTCTCTCTCTCTCTGGCCCCTGTCTTTATCACGCTCTCTCTCTCTTTCTCTTTCACCCCATCTTCTCCTTCTTTTACTGAACAATGCAGGCAGTGATGTCGTTGTAAGTTCTGGCACGTGGCATCGTTTAGCTATTGGTGCCCCCCCCCGTTGGCCATGTTTAGTTTTTACCATGGTCATAATCGGCTGCTGTTTAGGTTAGTTTAGCTGGCCTCTGGTTATTTTTGCTGGGTTTACTAAATCCACCTACATTTCTGTTTGTGTTTGTGTGCCTATTTGTGTCTCGTTGGTTCTAATTGCGTTTTAAACTGCTTTCTGTAAAAGGTTCAACCAGGATAAAAAGGTTTTTGAGTGCTTATTCATTTGGGCTGTCAGTTAGGATGCTGTTCAGGAAGATTGGCGTGATCCCTAAACCACAGAATCTTCTCAGCCCTGACTGTTGGGCCCATTGCATTGCGTGAACATAGGAAGAATAGTCTGTGGCAATGAACTCCGATCAGAATTTCCTGCTGGGGGTTGTGGGGCAGTGGAGTAAGCTCCGCTCTGTCATCCCGCCTGCTCCATCTCAGTGTCGGCGTGACACACGCGTGTGATGCATGTGGCAGACCGTGGCCGGGGATCTCCACACACCGCGCTGCCGTGGTGTTCCACAGCTGGGTTCGTGGCTGAGACGCTCTGCTGTTTTTGGTGTCGATCTGTTTGCGGGGTCCTTTGCATGTCTCTGTGAGCGCTCACGGGAGGGGCTTGGCAGCACCGAGGGGTCTTTTTCGGGGGGGTACTGGTTGGATTTCGAAGAACAGCGCATCCTTGGCTCCCACTGATGGGGTTTGAACAAAAAACGCCTGGGATGTCAATAAACTCCTTTGGCTGTTGTATCTGGACATAATGAAGGAAATTCAGCCGCTTGTAAACAAACTGGGAGATGAGAACGATTTCCGGTTTTTTCCCCCTTGTTTGTTTTTGGCCTGTTTCTGTGGTTGGGAAGCCATAGAGAACTGGCTATTGTTTAGATCAATTAGCCAGTGCTGGGTTAGCAGGGAGCATCTCACAGCACGGCGCGGAGCAACACCCAGTGGATGGGGGTCCCTGGAGTTTGCCCTCCGTCTCCCTTTCGCACTGCTAGCTTCCCTTCACGTCTCCGGCCAGGGCCTTGATCACGGTGTTGTGATACTCTACCTGCCCCTTCCCTTCACGTCTCCGGCCAGGGCCTTGCACAAATTCTTCCCTGTAGAATCAACGCTCGGAAAAATGTTTACCCTTCCATTGAGAAACGGAAGTGAATAACAACCACCTGTATGTATGGGCTGGCTGGGGAGGGAGAGGCAACCACATTTTTTAAATCCTTGGTGTTACTGTCATGATGTAGGAAAGGAAGGAGCACAGCTTGTTTGTCTGAGTGTGTGTGTGTGTGTGTGTGTGTGTGTGTGTGTAAGTGAGTGTGTGTGTGTGTGTGTGTGAGTGTGTGTGTGTGTGAGTGTGTGTGTGAGTGTGTGTGTGTGTGAGTGTGTGTGTGTGTGTGTGTGTGTGTGTGTGTGTGTGTGACCACTGTCCAGTCACGAGCAACGCTGAGAGGAGCCCCCTTTCCCTAACGGCTGTTATGAATGGCCTGTTGAAGGGTGTTCTGTTGAAGGGTGTTCTGTTGAAGGGTGTTCTTGTTGTGGATTCAGCAGGACGTGATCAGCACATTGTGTGCACGTTTGTCTGCCACACTGTGTATCGAAGCTCGGTTTGTCAGTGTTCAGCATTCAAGCCACCATTGATGATCATAATGGGATCATAGAGGGATCATAAAGGATTTGCTCACCAAAAATTGGTTGGTTCATCAAAGTAGTATTCTTGGCACTTAACCCACATAAGGTGTGCCTCCTACATATATACAGTTTTACCGTTGTGCTCAGATATGTCATGTCCTTAAACAGAAAAACTGGGTAAAACAAAAAACTAAAACTCCCAATGGATTTGGATTTCTGCAGCCGAATACGGAAGGGACAAAGGGACAAAAAGGGCAAACCTGCTGACTGAGCCCCAGTTATCTGAGAACTAACACGATGGAGTCCTAGGGCTGGCTTTGGTCCTCTAATTAAAATGGCTGAAAATATGAAGGTGTCTTGGGTCCTGATCTGGGCCTTGGTACCGCAGTGCTCAAGTTTCTAAATGCTTGTTTTTGGATGTTGCGACAGCTGTTAGACTGCCCACCCTCCCATAAGCCCCCAGTTCCCTCGGGGGGGGGGGGGGTTGGACGTCCTCAGGGCCTCCCGGTCTTGTCATTTTGAGCTGTTAGCATTTAAGATTGTACTCTGTTGGTGCTATTTAAAGTACTTGTATTTTGCTTCTGTTGTTTAAAATATCTATGGTAGATTTTGTGTCTATTGTATATTTGGTGCATTTGGCCTTTGAAAGAGCCAGGTGTGGTTCTGTGGTTCTGAATTGCCAAAGGCTGAACTCTTGCAACCTGTAGAAAAGTGAATGACAACCTTTTTTCCTTTTGGCTCGGCTGGCTGAAGGGAAGGGATCCTGCCAAAAAATAGGAATTTCTGAGAGATCACTCCTCTAACCATTATGAACAGTTTTGTTTTTGTTCCTAATAGTTTTTTGTTGTAAAAAGAACATTTCATTTTGTGACCAAAGTATAACTGTAGTTTTACTTTTAGTTTAGTCAATGAGCTCAAGCGTTCTGCACCCGTTGGTACCGTACACACCTACACACACACGTGCACGCACACAC
The DNA here is from genome assembly GCA_025775065.1 of Hiodon alosoides. Lineage (NCBI taxonomy): Eukaryota > Metazoa > Chordata > Actinopteri > Hiodontiformes > Hiodontidae > Hiodon > Hiodon alosoides. The sequence continues at coordinate 15,412 of JAOYSI010052157.1, forward strand.
GCACACTCAGACACGCACGCACACTCACACACACGTGTACACACACACACGCGCACACACACACGCATGCAGGCACTTCTTAGCATGTCTCATACACAAATTCCCCCATCTCAGACTAAATAACTGGTGCTGGAGGTCGCTCCGTTTGCAGGGTAATTAATGAAGGTATTTGTGAGTGCCAGTGTTACTCTTGACTTTTCAAGCCATTTCGGCGACCCAGTATTTCCAAGGAAAGTGGAGACAGGAGTATCCCTGTGATTGTCAGCCACGGCAGAGCTCTGCGCAGCCGCGCGCTAGCCAGAGCATGTTTGCAGTTTGGCCGGCAGCCGGAGTTTCCCTCCTCACGAGTCGCCTCGGAAACAACAACAAAAAACCAGCCCTCAAATGTGGTCATTTCTGCTGTCTGTAATTTTAGCGTTCTGGTTTGGTTTTACTGTAGGCTGCATTTCCCAGCACGAGCTCTGGGCCGTCCCTCATGCGGAAGAAGAAAGAAATCAGGAAAAAGAGGAAAAATTGGCTTATAAATGCTACGCACGGGTGGTTACATAAAGGTTTGGGCATTTAATTATAATCATAAACACAGTTTAGTAGGCTCTGACCGTGTTATTAAAATTAAGTTCATGTGAATGAAGCGGAAATATGTTTTTTTTTCTCACTGGTGTCTTTTTTTTTGCAAACTGGGATGGGGTGGGGTGTGGGGTTACAGTTATTGTGCCCCATGCCAACAACCCCCCCCCCCCCCTCATACACACACAAATCCACACACACACACACACACACACACACACACACACACATACACAAGTCAAGTAATGAAAGGGCAGCTGGCAGAAAGACCATAACTCAAGTGACATTACACGGCTTAAAAAACTGGCTGCTGAACTGGCTACTCCTCAGACAACATCAGGTGTAGAATTGACCATTTTAATTTACTGTGGTCGACTTCCTGTCCACGAGGAAGCAATTTTAGCCAAGAGATAACAATCTTCTCTTGTTCTCTTGTGCGATCTTCATTCAGTTCAACGGGGAACGAAAGCAGTTGTACTTAGGACCCATCTGTGGAATTTTGGAAAGGGGTACTGTTGATAGGGGAGTCACACCCGAAAAAAATGTTCCGCAGCAGGTGTTAGCCCTGTGCACAAGCTTGTTTGACAGTGCCTGGGTTACTGGTGACAGTGCCTGGATTACTGGTGACAGTGCCTGGGTTACTGGTGACAGTGCCTGGATTACTGGTGACAGTGCCTGGGTTACTGGTGAAAGTGTTTTGTGCGGCTTGAGAGAGAGAGAGAGAGAGAGAGAGAGAGAGAGAGAGAGAGAGAGAGAGAGAGAGAGAGAGAGAGAGAGAGAGAGGGGGGATTTGTTCTAACACGCTCCTGAACCTGCTTGCCGAAACGTGGCGGGCACTTGAGAGCACCAGGCTAACTGGTGAAAGTGTGTGTTGTGCAGCGTGAAAGACAGAGAGCGAGAAGCTGAATTTGTTCAAACACGCTCTGGAACCTGTTTCCGTTCCCTGTTTGCCCTCTCACTGTAGCCGATGGCTATCTGACAGTTAAGGCTGTTGACATGAGACTGGGAATGGGTGCGCGAGTGTGGTACTCCCTGATTTCTGTGGCATTTTTTTAGGGTGGGGCGGCGCCCCACCAGAGACTCCGAATTTCTTATGTGACTCGACGTTCCACATTCGACTCGCCACAGACAGGACCGGGGCAGCACTTTTGCTGGCAGAGAGGGTTGGACCTCTACACAGCGGGGGATCGAAACGCAGCGCCAGCCGGCATTGACGTTTCCATTCTGCGCCCTGTGAGCAAAAACGCCCCCTGTTGTAAAGTCTTGACGCATGCTCCTCTATCCCCAAGTCTCTTTGCTCGAATATAGCTAATCTATGGCCTGGCGTGTTTTTTATGCAAACAAAAAGCATTCGCTGATATTAATGATGTGGTGATATTATTCCTTATGAATGATGATATTGCATATATCAGGGCTTCATGGTTGACTTTTTTCCCCACATGATAGTTTTTCCCTGTGCTCTTAGATCCAGCTGCTGCTTGGCCAGATGAAATAGGAATAGAGAGTCAGGTGTTTCTAAATCTCCCGCAGTTTAATTGCATTTGCCATCCAGCGCTTGGTGAATCCCACCGTTTGGGGGGAGGGGCGGAGATTACACCCACGAAGGGGAGAGAGAATCCCGCACGGGCGCGGATCCCCTGCAGATCTCACTCGCGCTTTTCCCTAGATTGTGATTGACCCCGCTTAGCCCGGACGTGAGTGAGAATACAGAGCTAATTAATATTTCCTCCACTTTTCATTTATCTTTTGTTTATTCTTTTCCCTTTCCTTCTTCCTCTTCCTCTTCCTCCTCCTAACCCCCCTCCACCCGGCCGAAGGAAGCTATGTTTGCAGAAGCGCAGTCTCCGGTAACAGGCTTTCTGTGGCGGTGGGGAATCTGCTTTTCCGGAGCAGTAGTGGGATATACCTGGGCGGGCCGGGGCCTAGCGTGGACGGGTGTGGACGGGTGTGGACGGGTGTGGACGGCGGCTTATCTCCTCCGCTGGAGGTGGGCCCCATGGGCAGGCTGTTAACAGACCACTCTGTTATTCTCTGCTCAGAGCTGGGGGGAAAAAAATCCTCAATTTTATGTCACTGTTATCGGGGTTTGGGGGAAGCAAGTGGTTGCCCGGCTGGATTCATTATTGACTCGGCCAGGAGCGCTGGGCCCTGTTATCGGAGGATCTCTTTCAAGTGATTAAAATTTCTTTCCTTCGTTTTTTTTTTTTTTTTAGCTCTGCGCGTGTCATAGTTAATGGCCAGATTAGACGGCGTTGTTTCAATGTTGTCGCGATTTTCTGTGGACGACACGCGTCTGTTTGGACTGGCTGTTGTTCGAGCGCTGGATCAGTCTCTCTCTCTCTCGCTCTGTTTTTTCTGCTTCCCCGCGACCGACTTGGAACCAGCGTTGGTCAAACAAGCCTTTGTTTGTGGTCAGTCACTCGGCACGCCTCAGGGAGTGTAGGCCAGGGCAACGAGGACAGTATCTGAACACAGCTCTGGCCGGCTGGGCCAGACCACAGTGCGGACTATTGATTTAGGGAGAGACTGGGGTGGGAAAGGTTAACAGCCGCTAGACTTTTTAAAAAACACTTAACAGTCCCAGCTATGTACAGAATATTAGTGGTGGTACTCGACCGCAAAAACCACTACAAAAACAATAGCACCGATCACCAAGTATTTTACCACTACTACTGCTTCATTTGGAAAGATTGCCTTTGTTTTGTTTTTTGTTTTGTGTGTGTGTGTGTTTGTGTGGGGGTGGGGGCGCTGTTTTTCTGGTGTTGGAGGGGGTGAATATTAAATATGGGACATGGCCAAATAATATATTTTATGGGGCAGTAAAAGACATACATTACTGATAAAATTCTATAACGACATTACAAGATGGTGTCCTTTCTCCCCCCTGTATTCACTAATCTTGTTACAGCATTGTTCCTTTACCTCAATTACTATTATCTCTGTAAGCTGTTGAGTCTGAACAGAATTGTCAAGGACAAAGCAGAAATGTGGGCCTCATGGCGGAGGAGACGGTTCGAGAAAGCGGCGAGGGTGCTTGGGGGAACGTCTTGGTACTCAGCGAGGTGTCCACTGCTGGGTGGTGGCGGGGGATCGGAATGGGGTTGCCCTGGGGATGACGTGGCAGTCTAACAATGAGGAATTCTGCACATCCAGGACGCTGGATTTGCCTCGCGAGTTGACTCTGCATCCATCTTTGTCCGGCGTCCCCATTGATCCAGCGTGCCATTCACACTACCAGAGCCAGTTCATCTAGCAGGGCTGCACTTTCCTGTCAGAATCAAAATACAAAACTACTACATTCTCTCTCTCTCTCCCTTACACACGCATACACACACACACATACATACACACACACACAAACGCACACTGTTATCCTCTTGATTCTCGCTTTCTCTCTCTCCAGACACACACACACACTCACACACACACACACTGTTATCCTCTCGCTTTCTCTCTCCCCCGACACACACACACACACACACACACACACACACACACACACACACACTCTTATCCTCTCTCTGTCTTGCTTTCTCTCTCTCCCGACACAAACAATAGTATGTTAAAATAATTATTTTCCCATGTGTTTTCCTTAATTGGAATTCTTTCCAGAACAAAAAAATATATATATTGATAAATGAAAGAGTAGAGTTAAAAAAGAAAAAAATAATCTTTGGCTGATTTATCTTGTGGTGCGGACACACCCTACAGCAATAGTCACAAGAGTAAAGTCTAAAGGTCAACAAGGGGCCGTCAAGTTACAAGTTGGTTGATGTCTCAGCTCTTTTTAACAGCGTTATAGTTATATATATATATATATATATATAGTTTTAGTTTGATTGTGTGACACTGCCCTCACAGCCTGGCGCATTCCGTGCGAAGTTTGGAGCTGGTCTGGGCTGGTCCGGTCTTGTGTGCTTACTGGGGTCTCCACCCATCTGCTCGGGGTCTCCTCATGGGACATGCCTTGCCTCGATGGTCCCACTCCGCATGGCTTCACGTTCAGGTCCTGTGCGTTTACTTTGCGGTTTTACACCAGGGTCTGCAACTCTGTCGGCTGCCTTCCTTAGGTGGGGGCGGATGCGGTTGCCATGGTGCGGACCAGTGTTTTATTGCTCTGTTTACCCCAGTCTCTTCAGTCTTTTTTTGGGTGGAGGGTAGGTGGAGCTGTCATTGGCGGCCTCGGATGCTCGACACTGGACCCGTTCGGGTCTGTGGGAAAACTGGAGGGCTTCCTAAGGACGTGAGGGTCCGTAGATGGGAGCGAAGTCCCCTTAAACACTTAAAGTGTCGAAGAACCATAGCACCAGAGCGCCTTCCCATCAAACAGAACCCTGGCATGGAGTCTCTGCAGTGGGAGCCCGTTCTGCTGGGGCGAGGGGTCTCTCCCCCTTTCCTCTCCATCGTCTGCACGCATTCAGCAACAGCCAATCCAACCCCCTCCGCTGCTTTCAGTGCAAACGGGTTCCGGCGTCCCATCAGGGAAGGGAAGGCCACAAGAGAACCCCTGTCCTTGCAGAGGAGGGGGAGAAATGGTTCTCTTTAGCGGGACGGCTAAAGTCATGCAGTTAAAAGCCATTGTAGCCATTTTGTCAGCAGAAACCCAGATGTAACCGTGCGCTCAGCAGCGCCGTCTGAATTGTGCGCGTTTGTTTCCCCCCCGAGCGCAGTGACAGTCAATAATCCCTCGGCCTGCACAAGGCTATCAATTATTGTCGCAATTATTTGTCTAGTTGGATATTTAAAATGTCATCCGAAAGACATGATTACATATTCCTGAAAGCTGTGCCGTGTATAATCAAATGAACCGGGCCTATTTAAATGCAGTGTTGTAGTAACCTGCCCTTCAGGAACAGCCGCTGCGGAGGGGGAAAAATCACCGTCACCTTCGCCGGCTCGCGGAACTCCGGCTACCGCTCGTCTTGAAAAAGGCAGAAATGCTTTTCAGAACAGACGCCGTTTGACACATTAGCGACCCTGCCCCCCCTCAACCTTCCTTCTCTTTCTGAATAACACGCAGGACAACCGGAATTTGGAGATATTCTTAGAAATGGCTTTTACCGCTCTGTTCAGGATCATTTGAATAGATTTGTGATGAGGGAAAGGACACGATGTTCTCCCGTAAATATGTTCCATATTAAGGGATACAGCATTTAGTTTAATGGCTAATAACATATCTGCTTCTATACATAACTTGAATACATAATAGAAAAAATATACTGCAGGTTAAACCCTGCGCAGGTGGCAGCAATTGATTGTAATTTTGGCAGATTGTAATGGTCCATGATTTACCAACCTTTGCGTCGACCCCCCTCCCCATTAAAAAGTTCTGGCTCACCTTGATTTGGCAAAGGTTTCCCACAGGGTCTTTGGTGAGGATGCGGTGAATGGGCGATCAGGGGTCAATGTTTCATCTCCCTATGTTCTCCTGACCTGCGTGGGTCTGGCCCGAGTTTCATCTGCCTGTCTTCTCCTGACCTGCGTGGGTCTGGCCCGAGTT
>JAOYSI010052168.1:0-25571 GCA_025775065.1 Hiodon alosoides
CTGCATGGCTAGATGCTTGATTTTATACACCTGTGGCAATGGGACTGAATGAAACACCTGAATTCAATGATTAAGAGATTAAGAGATTAAGTGGCCCTATACTTTTGTCCATATAGTGTATCTTCATTAGATCATATTCAGAAAATGTGTTTACTTTGGCATCGCCTATTATGCTTATGCATCTTGGCTCATCTTGCGCTACGAAGCCTGCCAGCACATGGGGATGGTGAGGAAGAACAGCTAGTCTCCAATCCCAGTCGCCTTTGTGCTCCCCCACTCTATCACGCTCCCAGATACATATTTCTTAGCTTAATTTACCAAAGTCAGATAAACTTCCTTGAAAGAAAATTCCTTGCAAACCAGACTGCAATCCTTACCTTAAACTGAATAGATTAATTCCTAATCGTGCCCTATACCTAGAATCCTATTCACCGAAGCCTGAATATTATGAAAAGAACAAATGTTCAGTGAGCCAAAAATGAATCCAGCCAGGAAGATACCAGTCCACAGGGTAAAGCAATTGATGTTTATTGACCCATAGTTATGAATTGAGCATGATGAGGCCAAATGTATCTAATAACTCAAGCAAGCATATCTAAACCTATTATCTTCTTGCTCTGTTGGAGGAATTCTGAATAAGTAGATAATGATGACTTCTACACAAAGGACAAATATTGACTACCTGGGATTGTATTACAGCATAAAACTGCAATTAAGTGATTTGGTCAGAAAAAAAAAAATTGGTAACATATACGCATGTTTATCTTGAACAGTTAAATCCAACAAAGATAATTTAATCATTAAATAACAAAAAAATAAATTCTCAGTCAACAAACCAGTGTGGCAAGTTTGTGCTAGGGTTGGCTTTTTGCGTTACACTTTTACCTGTGTAATCAGTTCCGAAAAAGGAACGTACATTCACAATTATATTTAAAGGATAACCTGCAGATAGGAATATTTGGGTGGAGTCTTACCCTGTGCACATTCTCTGTGGTGACAGCTTTGGAGTTGTTAGCTCTTGTGAAGAACACGCAGATTCCAGTCAGTGCTACGTCTTTGCCCTCCGTCACAAAAACTTTTGATTTATTTCTGATGACGGAAGAAGCTGCCGCTGTTTGGGACCAGAACAGATTCAGACTGGTTAAAACATGTAATGTTTAAGTTGGGACTAGAACCAAGTGGCCTGGCCACTATTAAGGTTCACATTTACATACAAAAAGCTTAAATTCAAGGCGAAACGTCTTGGACGGGTCTTGTACCTGCTTCTGCAGGCTCCACCTCCTGATAGTAGAACATGATGTGAGGGAACCCTCCAGGAGTAAAAAAGTGTTCCATTCTATCAATCTGCTGGGAGCAATGTGAAGAGGTGTAATCTCAGGGCTATTCAACACTGCCCTATTTCAGACATTGGCAATACTTCCCTCAGAATCTGAACTAGTGTCACCTGAACGAAATCAGACACTCATCTACCATCAGGACTATGATGTTACACTATGATATGAAATGTGCAACCTGTAAATAACAGCAAAAAAATAAATGTACTATTCTGGCTTTCGCCATTTACCACACCCACTTGTGCTCACACCACACAGAGTTTTAGTTTCTCCAGTGAAAATACAGAGAATAAAAGCAGAGAGGGGAGATGCTGAACCCAGACCACACCTGAGTCCCTTCCAGAATGGCATCCTCCACTTCAGCTTTCTCCAATCCGAGACAGGAAGCCACAATGCTGAGGATGTAGTCGTGCCTGCTGTCCAGCTGGGCCCGTTTCGCATCCCGCTCCTCCTTCAGCTTTTGCTGCAATATTCAACAAGCACAAAGTCTCTGAAAGAGGGGAGGCCTGGGGTTGAGAATGAAGGCCAGCTGAAATAACTTTGCAGAGAAAGCTATTGGACAGATTGTATTGACACTAGTAGATTGGAAATCTTCGGTTTCATTTGTTTTATGATCTTTTTTTTCTTTTTTTTGGTTGAGTGAAATATTTAAGCCAAAGTCTGCAGAGATCAGTGCAAACACACACACACACACACACACACACAAAATAATGATGCATTGGAAGATTGGCCCCTAGTAAATACTACCGAGACTGTAAAAATTTTGTGGTCGGCTTGCTCAGCTGTGCTGCTAGGAAACACACTCAAAAAGGCAAGCCAATAAATTAAACCTGCTTTGTGAAGTATTTTGTTTGAGGCAAACGGCTTCTTGCCGTTTTGTTGATTATTGTCTGTCGGGACTCTTGAATAGGTCTATCAGTTTCAAGTTAAACCGCGTTCTGCTGGCATGGAGAGAGATTTTGAGTAATTATATATAGCAGCTCGGTTGACTGCTGCTTCCCAAAGTGTGACTACAAGTATAAAAGCTTAATGAAGGAGCAAAATAACTGTTATTTAGTTATACTGGTAGTACATGAACTGAGAGAAATGTACCAGTCTCAGACTCTGCATTTGTTTTTCTGGCCCAGACCGGAAATCCTTTAAAACATGAGGAATGTATCCCTGAATACTCTGAAATTCAGTAGAAGTGATCTTTTGCCATCACATTGGAAGCTAAATTTGATCAAAACTCAGAATGTCTGGTCAAAAAGTACATAAAAGTCTGGAATTAATCTGCAACCTCCAAAACATCAGCAAAGAGTGATAGGTGAATAAAGATGTTAAAATAAAAACACGACTGGTATGGGACAAATGTTGCTGTTGTGAAAGTTAACTCAACGAGATGCCAGATCTTGTCTCACGATCTTTTCCTTTAATTCACTACATGGAGGTTTTAGTGGCAGAATTCCTAGCAACAACACTAAAAACAAAGCATGATGGTTAAACCAATATTAAGACTATGTTTTTCAGGTTGAACTCAGTTGGAGGACATTTGTTTGTATACTCATAAGGCATCCTTAAAAAGAAGAAGAGATCACCCATCAAAGTGAGGAGAGCTGTTACGTCGTCATTGATAGCCTGCATGCAACTAATCAATATTTTTATTTTATTTTGTAAATTAACTTCATAAAATATGTGTAATGCCTGATATCACTGGTATGAATATTTAATAGGTATAAAACTAAAATCTGAAAAAATTACAATATTTCTCTAATAGTAGGACAGATTCATTCAGCAAATCAGGACATCGACAAGTATGCAGATGCTTTTAAATGACTGCTTTGTCTGAGAGTTTTTTATTCTTTTATTCAACATTTTAAGAATTCTTAATGTTAATGAATTCCAGTGGAGCGTCTGAGAACATACACTATCATATACGTTTTCCCAGGTAAAACAATAACCTGAAATGGATCGGGCCATTATATTGGTAAGTTAATAACGACGTACTGTCAACTTAAAAGTGTAGTACTGGTTTTTATGTACAGCAGCTCAGAACCACGGTTACATCAATCAGAAGCATGGTTGGGCAGGATAGATTACGCCTGTTGGCTAAATCGAGTTACTCATGTTTCCATCCAGCTTTCAGCCTTAATTGATTGAACTAAGAGCAGAAGTTCAGTGACTAAGTTTGGTGGATACAGTTTACAATAACTTAGAACTTTGTTGCTTAAATTTTGTACAATTTCTACATTCATCCACTTGTACAGCTGGATGTTTAGTAAAATGTACTGTGCAAATGGATGAATGCAGCAATTGTAAACTGTGTACGTCGCTCAAGGTTACAACAGTTGGGGTGGAAGCTTTTCTGTTACCAGCCTATCGCCTTAACCACTACAGTGCCAGCTGCCCTGAACACACAAATCTGTCATGCATCAGACTGTCAGGTGGTAGCAAGCCCAGGCATGAGAGAGAAAGCATAAGCCCAGTTAACACAAACACCATATCAGTGCAGGACACCAAGAGCAATGCAGAAATGGCACAAGTCCCAATCCACTCCATTGGCTAATAAAAGCCAAAGCCAGTGGTTGCTGGGTGACTGTTTATGTCCTAAATGTTTACTCCTGCTAACTAATGTAGCAAACAGCCGTCTAAACCTCTGATCAAGTGATAGTCACGTTAGCAACGCAAGCTTCATACATTTTATACTCCACAATCAATCAATCTTATATGAATCCATTTTAAGGCAATTAAAACTTTAATGAATTGCTCAGAATCCTCCAAATGACAAAGTTAAACAAAACACTTAATACAATCCTGCTAAAAAATAATAATTAATAAGTATCTTAAAAAGTTAGTAGAGTAAGTTTGAATAACTTTCTCACTAACATTGACATATGAAATGTGGAATACCTTCTCAAATATCAGTGCTTAACATCAGGTCCCTTTGCATTTAACTTAAAATTCCAATGAAATATTGACTAAGCATGAGCATATTTTAGATGACCACGGGGGTCTAATTAATTTATTGATGTTTTCCAGCTGTCAGGCAAGTTTTCTTTGCTTAATGTTCCATTGCACACCCAAACGATGTGATCTAAGGAAGACCAATCTCTTACCTTGAGTAGCCTTGAGACACTCTCTTTCCAGAGCTTTTTTCTAAAAGCCTGGGACATTGTAGTTCATCCTGTCAAAACTAGCCACAAAAATCTTAGCACTTCAGTCCCTCTGAAACACTTAGCATGGTGTGAGACGAAATGTTCATCAGGGACAGGTAGGTAGCCTCTTTCCGCTCCCTGCTCCCGACTTATTAACTTTACAAGCTGTATTTTCAATAGCAAGCAACTTAAACACGCTGGCAAATGGCCAAATCCAATATTGCTATAAAGAATGGATACTGTAGTGTTACAGTCCAGGACCTACATTCATCAGGTGGTTACATCCCAAGCCTTTGAAATCATTCACACTCCAGCTCTTTTGTGCAAGTGACAAAGCGCCAAGTTAAAAAAGACTTACTATCCCTGTCCCGGTCTGGCTATGTGTGCCAGAACCCTGCCACCCAAAGCACTCACACACACCCACGCCGCACTAACAACCCACACTAAACATTTCACTGGGTAACTGCCTAGCTCAGCGCACCCAATCCACTGAGATGGAAGGTTGCAGATGGCTTCTGTGTTTTACATTTGGCCGGATACGCAAAGTAAATGTTGCTGGTGACACCTGATGTGGTGACAGTTAACCGTTAAGTAGGAGGGAATTCAAATAGGCTACATTAATTCACATGGACAACAAAACCTGTGTTGGATAAACTTTCAGGATCATTTCCTCCTTTTGATTTTGACACTGATTCTAATTTAAGATCAATTAAAAAAACTAGTATGAGTAACTTTAGAAGAATGTATTACTCACAAGGCACTTCTAATAAGTAATTTTATATAATCTCCTTAGTTTTGTGTTTTGGTTGATAGGATAATGAATATAGGGACAGCATTTGTTTAGACAATTACCTGGCGTCCATTCAAACTGACGGAACATGATACTGAATTTTATATATATATCTATAAAGTTGTTAAATGGAATAGACAGCTCTTTGAAAATCTAACTAACTATTCATTGCATTTAAAAATATACGAAATCCATTGAAATGGGTAACATTATTTTTTTTATTTAGATGCACTTCTTATATATAGTTTATATTTTAAACTGGAGTTTATTAGAAAGTACCATTTTAAAGCATCACCAGGCAAAGGGTAGGTTTATGGATATGCTGAGAAATCCGTTCTGCCAAACAAATAAACATTCCAGAAGTCCATATATATCTGATATTCCTGCCTAATCTAATTTACAATTATTTGAGTTTGTTAGGAAACCTAAATCCATTTTCCATCTAGCTGGTAAACAATAAATCTATCATAAAAACAATATAACGGCACAATTATTTCAGCTATATAAAAATGTTTCACTTAATCACATGTAAACACAATGCCAAAAATGTGCATTAGGTATGTACAAAGAAGCAAACTAAAAGTGAAATCTAATACCAATGCTATTACTACTACTTCTGATAATAACGATATCTTCCAAACCTTGGATGCAGGAGGTGACCATTCAGCTTACCTTGGGATTGTTATGTTTAACATGCAGCATGTTCACTTGTAATACATTGAGCACTTTATAATATCCATCCTCTTAACTAATATCTCTCTCTGTGAGATCACAGATTTCGAGTAGGGCCTGGCAATAACCCGACCACCGACCGTTTGCCTGCAATGTTCTCATCCACTAAATACGACATCTGAAATATTGGTTTTGCCCATTGGCACCCTGAGCGGTTTGTCTGGTATTAGGTGTCCATCTGTCAGCCAGGTCACTTATCAGATGTTGCCCTATCGCCTTCCAAAATTCATCTGTGCAACTAAGAGCAGAGGAGATGATTATTACGGAGGCTCTGGCCAACACAGTCTCTTCTGCAATAATGTGGAGCAGTCCCAAAGTTAAACATTTTTTAAGTGTCAATTGCTGGAGAGTTTTTGTGAATTAGTCCTTATAATACTGTGAATTATAGCATAATAAATATGCTGGCAAGCAGCAAACATGGGGTACAAGCAGCATGGCAGAACAAGAAGCGGTCAGGAAGTTAAATGAATGATAAACCTATACTTTTAAGCCCAAATACCAATCAGACTTACGATTCATGAAACGAACACTTCTATTTAAAATGAATTCAAAATGGCAGAACAACATTAATTGCGGATATTATGAGTAATTGAGGCTTTATTCCTCATAAGTAGAAGGACTTGGAATGCAACAGTAAAGATGGATTCAACAATAACTAAACAAATATGGATGTGAGGTGTACTGAATTGCATGAGGAAAAGCAAAAAGGCAATTGTCTTTTATAACAATGCATATTATAAAAATGAGACAAATAATCTTTGACAAACATCAATAAAATATGCCCCCCCCCCAAATGACAGTAGAAATCTACCAGTTTGCATTCCATTGTGCAAGAAATTGTCTAAATCCAGATACCGTTAATCATAAAAACACATATTTTTTGTCATCAACATAGACTGAACATCCTTATATCCATATAGAATAAGATTTTGCATAGCATGTGCTTTGGGAAGGACCATTGAGTGGCTCAGAAAGACCATCTGAAGGCCTAACACCATCAGGACTACAATCATAAAAGCATACATAATGTCAAAGTCAAACAGAGAAACCACCCTGCAAATATGGCTACATCAAAATATCCAGCGCTGGAAATACGTGCCCAGTTGAGATTATTGGGAGGGCCATTCATATTTAACAAGGTCGTGACTGATTTCTATAGTAAGCCGAGTCATTTGTTGAAATGGTGTAACAGAAGCCCCGCTGAATTATGCACAAGAACCGTGAGTTCTGTGAAACGGCTACCTCGGGTGAATGACTCCTCCTGCACACACATACACCACACAGCACAGCTTCTGTGGACAGGCAGAAACCATTTATTTCGCGCAAAACGTAGAATCGCGGTCAGAATCAGTAGATGTCCGTCGGCTGCAGGTAACATTGTGACAGAAGCCTACGTAAAGTCAGGTTAATTTTCATTCAAGAAACACAACGTGCATGTTCATATTCATTTGTTAAATAAAAAGAATTTGATGCATATAGATTCCTAATAATATAAAATATTAAACAAGAATAGGGATGACTATTTAAAGAATATACTGTGGGGATATTAAATCAATCAAAATGGTAAACAATCCATCAAATTCCAAAAATGGAAATTTTCAGCCTTAATGTTTTGCAGTCCCAGGTTATAGGTCATCTGAAATGCTTAGGATGTGCAAGACTTCCTCTACACTGATGACTGGCTTTCAGTGCATTCGCATGAAAAATCCAGAGAGAAAACTACCTAAGACATCACTCCATGCATATACAACCAAAATCCAAACTGCTCGGGCACAAACGACCAAATAAATTAAAGTCCTTCATAAAATGTAAAGCTCATAGGTAATACAGGCCAATACACAAACGGATTTTATGAAGCCAGTAATTATTTAAATTAATCCTTTCTAGTGTTTATGTATTTAAGATATTTTCAAAAAGCAATAATATATGTGTCTGACATCAGTGCTTAAAATCTAAATGTTAAAGCATTCCATCAAATAACAAAATAAACTCTCTTTCCAAAGATTTAGTCCCGTTATTATGATTTACTTGAAATACATAAACCACAAACATGACATGACGTCCAAGCGTTATTGTATATTCAAGACATTAATGCTAATATTTTGGAGTAATGTTGCCACCTACTGGTAAAAACCCCAGCATTATTTCTTCGAGGACACATGGAGACCCATACAGTCCCATAGGCCTACCATCCCCTGAGAAGAACTAAAATTACTAAAATTGTCCAACTGTCCTATCATTCCCATTGTAGGTCATATGGCCAGGTAGATCTGTCTTTATATAGCACTGGGTAAAAACTATTTTTCTCTTTTGTCTCTTTTTTTAGTATTCATCAGTCTCCAGATGAAACGAAAAGTTGGGGTTATCTCAGATCCTGTGATCTATCCCATGAACTCTCAGATCTGCACCTTTCTCCCTGATGAGGATATATATATATATATATATATATATATATATTTATTTTTTTAATCAACAGTTATATTTGTATTTTTAACCCCAATGTATAACACATATTTTTCAATGCATCTCAAGGAAGATGAAGTCCTGTTAGTCTCTGCCTACCCAATTGTCTTCGAGCCACCTGTCTCTTTTATAAGTAGTCCAGTGCTGACTGGGTGAGAGGCACGTCCTCCTCGATAGCACTGCCAGCCCGGGAAATCGACAGAAGGCACTGGTTCACTACGAGCCCTGCAAATTGTGTGCCGCTGCACTGCTCTCCAAGTCACAATCGGCAAATTTCATGAGCTGGAATCGAACCAGCAAAATTCAGCTCATAGTGCTCAGTCTGCCCTCGGGAAAGCTGCCTGAGACACTAGAGAGGCAACGGTTAGAATTTCTTGTGAAGTAGGAGGCAATACATGTTTTACGTTTACTGTCATGCTGTTTGTTAGGTACCGTATGTTTAATGTATTTTCAATTTAATCTCTAGTTCTCCAGAGCACAATCAGCTGACAAACAACCCTACTTTCTCTACAGTGCAATGGGAAGTTCTGTTGGGTCTTTATATTGCCCATGGTCGAATAAATCCCTGCCACATCTATGATAAAAGCATACTTCTGGAATGAGCTATTTGCAACTCGATTCCGACCTCTAGAGGTAAATAGGTAACCAATTTAACGTTAGTCATGTCCCTACTTGCTTCAGAATAAATTAATACCTAATCGTATTAAAACAAGGCAGAAATTGTTTCTGCGAAAACGAAGACCTGAAAACCATTAAACTGGATCCAATTCTGTACGTTTGAGAAACGCACCTTCCGCCAGCCCGCGATAGGAAAAATCATCATCATCATCATCATCATCATCATCATCATCATCATCATCATCAAACCTTTATTTAACCAGTCAAGGGCGTTGCGAATGGATTCTCATTTAACAAGACATTTAAGAATAATATTGTAATGTTCATACGATTTTACTGTACTTGAAATGATGCATTGTTTTCTGATAGTCTCCTGTTAGAGTGCTGGCTTCTATCCATATATTGTAGCCTACATCTGTGTGTAGCCCAGTATTTAAAAAGCGGGTCAGTTAGTGATACTATACAAAAGTTTCATTTCAAAAATTCGAAATTGTATATTACATACGATTTTTGAGATTTTTGTTTTTCCACTTGTATCCAGATAAAATGCAATTTACTGGTTCAAACTGTACAGATTGGAGCTTTGTTTCCCCAAAGTATAATTTTTTTAAACATTATTAGCCTCGGTAAATGTTCGTTTATCCACATGTGAGGTCACACAGAAGGCTGCCGTCGGTACATTTTATGATACAATTTATGGTACAATGAAAAATTAAATTAGACGAGTCACATGTTTCAGTTGAAATGTTTTAATTCTGTCATTTAAACAAGTAAATTAAAGGATATGCGAGCTGTTAAATAGAACTGATATTTTTTTTCTAAATACACAAACCTGAATTTCCTTTATGTTCTCCATAGGAGCTGTTGTTTGGACCAGGCGCGTCCTCAAGTAGGATTTTGTAGAGCGCGAGTTGATGTCCTTGTTTTCACTTTGCACATGTTTTAAGTGAGGAAATACGGGTTTCACGCGTCTCGGGAACTTATTACAATCGTCGATGTGGTTTTCCATTACTATAACCTTGGTTTATTTCCGAATTCTAGGGTACGTCAAAGTGTCCCGCTGAGTATATTCGACTTGTTACTGCTTCTACCTCTAGTTTCTGTTTAAGAGTGTAAGTTCCCACCAAGAAGTTGTTGTTCGCGGTTGCCTTGGATACGGCGGAGGTGGTCTTTCCCGAACCATGTGGTCCACCACTATCCCCTCCAGAGCAACGTTTCAGATTTTTCACAGTTGACACGCTGATAAATGGTAAATGAACAAAGAACAGTAGCTACCTATCCGCGTTGTTCCAGGAATTGCAATGGTTATTATTAGGAACACGTGAAGAAAAAACAAAAAAAGTAGCTAAGGTGCTACTATACAAAAACACGAATTGGTATAATATATATTTACAGACATAAAAGGATAATATATCCCAAAGTGCACTTTTTACTAATTACTGATGGTTTGTTTTTTTAAACACTTTCAGGAGACCATTCCCACAAGCCTAATTGGCTTCTTGTGATTGTCATGATTCGTACAATGATTATCAGTACATCATTTACCACATGAATAGGTTTTATACGAAGGTTTTCATACAACCTACAGGAATCTGCCGGTACAAATATGTCCAATACCATAACCATTTCCTTAGCTGCAAAGTTAAAGGTATTTTTGTTCTACAATGCAAGCAAGTACCCGTTAGTTTTATCTTGGCGAATAAATCGTTCAATATCCTGTAGGTGGCAGTGTATTAAGGAAAGGTTGTAGATTGTAACAATATTAAATGGTCAATGTATCAAGTTTAAAATCATAACCACTCAATCACAAAATGCTAGGATTTAATCACCGTGATTCTTTTACTGAGTTTGTTGTCAATAGCCTAGAAATCACATTTGCATTTTAGTCATTTAGCAGACGCTCTTATCCAGAGCGACGTACTAAGTGCGGTAGTTTCTTAAAACGTTTTGATTAAATGTATGAGCTTGGCAAACAACCCTGGTCTCAATGATGTTGCATTAGATGGTTCCTTTATTGGCCTAAAAATATTTCATGGTTTTTTTTGAGAACTTAGTTAAAAACTGATTATTTTATTTAGTCAAATATATGGGGTTTCTGTTTGGAGGTACGTTATGACTACTAAGACAACCCTATTCTGGTAAATAATTTTCTGTCGCAAAATGTGAATACATATCAAGTCTAGAAACATAATTTTGGAAGCCAATGGACGATGAACCTCTGAATTACGTGATCATATCTTCTACACACTACACACTATACGTCTATACGCTATACGAGAACCCAGGTCTCTTCAAAGCCACAACCTCAGACAAGAGAAACAATTAGCTCATCTAACTAATCACACTCTTGTCTTTGAGTGATATCCCTGTCCGTAGCATACTTGTTCTCAACACTAATTTTACATTTTACTTTACATTTTTTACTCAGGCACTTCATGACTTGATTTCACAGATTTTGCAAATTCCTTTATCCAATAGCCTACAACAGCAGAATTTACTTTAAAACGTAATTCAGGAGATCTAAGAAACAATAATTAAGCTAAGTGGGAAAACAATAACTATTGGCCTGCCTACTCGTTTACCATAAAGGTACATTTAATTTATATTATATATACATCCGTATAAACAAACAGGCTTGGTCTTGTACTTTGCAATACTGTTTTATGAGGGTCCTACAGACAGCCCATACCCAAACCATTTTTTTCTCTCCTACACTTACGTCTCTACTCTGAACAACTCTTCAGCGCCGCTTGTCGTCGCTGTGTAAATATGCATTATCCAAGATGGAGGGTTGCTGCTATTTTTTGCGTTACTACGGAGGAGTGACTCTGAATAAGTGATACAGCCAAAGGAACTACGTTTTCTTAAGTCGTTTACACCAAATACACCATTCCTTTGGATTTACACTTGGAGCCCGATTCGTAGTCATGAGCTCTGGCGAAGGAGCCGAGTGGACGGCGAAGGATGCGGCCGATACAGCAACCTTTTTCAAGTCTGGTAAGCCAGAAAGCAAGAAGCGAGCAGCTTCTGGGCTGTTACGTTAGTGACATTGACTGGGTAGAAATTTAACTGAAACAGTATAGGCGCATTGACAATGGGAGACCAGTGGGGCAATGTTAGAAGATATTTCAGTTAATATGAATTCGTCCAGTATTTAAACTATTAATTAGTTACATTTCTATTGCGTCCCCTTTATTTAAATGTCTATATATTTCTCGCCAGGTACCCCGATAACTATAATCCAATCTACATGTACAGCGACATCATCGGATTTGATATTAGCGGTTAGAATATCATAAACACAAAGTAAAGAAAATGATTGAACGAGCTTCGTTAAGAATCGACCCAACAAATCGCTTGATAACACAAACAAAAAAACAAAAAAACCATGATAAATATTTATTAAATTAGTAACTGTGCAGTCACTAACCAGCACAGACTAGTACAGTAAAGGGTGCTGTAGGTTAGAGTGTTTTTATTTATTTATTTATTTATTTATTTATTTAATAGAAATCGTTTTACTGGCCATTTAAAGTAAATCTGATTTTTTAAGTTAATATAATTCAACTCTTGGTAGGAACAGTGTGATTGTTTCCTCACTTAATGGTTAAAATGAGCAGATGCACGTATATTTTAGACCAATTAGGAATTCCCTAGGAATTAACGTTGAGCACTATTTAAGACACGCATGATTGACGGTACCAGGCTTAGTGCAGTAGCTGCAGTTTGACCACGTCAAGATTGCGGTCAGTGTTCAAGAAGAGGAATGCGAACCGAATGTCAGAGCTCATTTTTCGTGTGGGATCTCACTAATAGAACGTCACTAGTAAAACACTTGTGAGAAGGGAAACACAACAGATACACACACGTGTGTGCGTGTATGGCAAAGAGTTTCCCTTCTGTTCAATGATTTGTGTGGCTGGACGTGCTTACGATTCCGCTAAATTCAATTCAGATTCATATTATTTATTCTACAGATGACAAATAAATTAAGTGTCTAATCAGTTCAGTTTATTTGCTTAGAATTAAAAGATATTTTTTATTTTATGCCAATAATATTCAACCGAAGCAAAGACTTGAACGACCTCAGTTTCTTTCCTAGGCTAACTGACGTCACTAAGGGACTTGCGCACCCGATAAACTGTCTTTGAAATATCTTCTACTGACAGCTACTACTCAACGTGAATATTATAGAAATTATCATGCACTAGTCCCTTTGTACGAAAGCTCTTTCGTAGAATCTGATATTAATATGACTTGCCAGGTGACCAAAGAAGCACGTTATAGAATGCCCAAATTTATTCCAAAGAAAGACAGATATTTGTTCTTATTTCAGTATAAATGATCAGAGACAGAAATTACAGTCATCTAATGCGGGCAGACATTTTACAATGTGTTAGTGTAATTCCCAAAAGCTATTGTTTTATTTATTTTACTTTCTGTTTCAGTGAGAAATTCTAAACTCCAGCACATGGCAGTGAGTCATGGCATTGTTTTTTAAAATAAATTAAATTTTTTGTAGACTTGGGGTTGTGTTCAAGACAACGTCTCTCGTTTTTTATTTAATCATGGGTATAGAATCAGGGTACAGATTGATATCCAGAGCAGACAAACAGGTACATTTTTTGGAAGCGCTGGGTGCCTATCAGATACAGTCTGTCAGATCCAAATCTGTATTGTTAAAAAGGAAAAGGAAGCCAGGGTGGAACAAATTCTATCGAGCTGAAATTCTCTGCCTTTGAGGGTATTGTGCTTTAAAGGAAGGTACTGGAAAGTCATGCTCTTGCAAGTGTACGAGAGCTCGTGATGTCACTCCCTGGAGTATGATTGGGTCACTGAGCTTGCGACTTTGGTTTTTAGCTCAATGGGCTAATTGTTTCTCAGGTCGGAGATTGTGCCTGATCTGTGGGGCTGAAGGGATCTGAATTCGATTCCCAGATGGGGTCCAAATGTGCCGAAATGGGTTGCGTTTCTGCTGTGACCCAGATACTTCAAGACCAGTGCCTATCGGCCGGCTGGGGTTGCTGCGGGTATTTAGAGTGGGAGAGGGTAGCGGAGTTGGTTGTGAACAAGTTTACTACAGACTCCTGGAAATTAATCAGCTCAGAATATTTGATCTATTCTGAAATTTGAGCGGACCCTTCATAGAGCGCAAAACATGGAGGGAGAGATGCTTGGCTGACTCAATATGCAGTGCAGTTTATGCATACCCTGGGGTGGGGTATCTTTCAAGACTGGATCCTCCTTGCTGTATGGATGTGGATCTCAATAAAGAACAGGAGTTTTCGGGGAGTTAGTCGGTCATTAATGAGTGAAATTGCAACAATAGGAAAACTAATTGAGTGCCTGCTTTCCTGCACGATATATCGGGGTGTTTTGTGAGTTTGGAATTGAGGTCTGACATCAAAGTATACAGAGTTACAAACTAAGAAAAAAATGAACAGCTGCCTTGGCAGTGTAGATGAAAGAAATGCTCTTTCTCTTAAAGACTGAAATCTGCGGGGTGATGGACATTCGTAGTACAGTCAGAAAAATTGTATTAGATAGTCTGGAGAAAAATACTTGTGAAAAAGTAAGAATAAATGGAAAATTAATTCAAACCAGTGAAATGCCTAAAACATTCTAACAGATCTCCTGGTGAGAACATTTATGTGTATATGTAGCAAAAGTATTAATATTTATAACACCAGGGGAGGGAAATTAGCCATTTGTGCTATTCCACTCAAAACCGGCATCAGAGTGGTACTAAGTGGGTGATTCATTCAGAGTCTTGCTGCAAGATGGATATTGTCACCTGACTTGACCGACCCAATCCTAGCTCTGGCATTATGATTTGTTGTGCTAATTGTCTGTTTCCTCTTCAGAAGAACTGTCCCCACCCCGGCACATTTTCTGCATCTACACTGCTCCGTTTAAGTTTGTGTGAGATTGGAGAGTCCTTGGTCTTGCTTATCATAGCGGTATGCCAACCTGCCCTATTGCTTGGCAAAACTGAGCCTTTCTTACAAAATCCCGGTTGTTTTCGGATGTGTGTAAAGTTGCCGGTAAAGTCATCATAAATGTGTTGTTTTTCTACATTGTTCCGAGTCTTGTAAGTACGGTCAATTTCTGGTACTATGACCGGTACAGCAGTAGTTTGATACAACAAAGGGAAGTGGAGGGTGGTGGGGTTTAAAAGGGATACAGTGTTTTTGGCAGGGAACTTTTAATGGTTTGTGTGTTTTTCTCTCTTCCCTTCATAACAGGATGGCTTTCTGTGTATATCTATCCATCACACTTTGTGTCAGATATCAGGTCAATATCTTTCTTGGCAAAGCCCCACAGAACTCATTCCAGTTTACTGTGGCTTTCACTTACTCCGAAGTTGCTATTGTTTATTTATTTATTATTTATGTGCATTCCAGCATGATTTGTAATGGGTGCAGGTCTCAATTTGAATGCTGGCACCAAAACACTCACAGTTCAGCTGTCAGTTTACTTGAGCTGGATGTACGTCATCCTTCTTTAGTTAGCGTTGGAGCCTCGGGCGGGAATAATGGCTTTGCAGATTTCCGGAGGTTTCTCCACTTATCGTTTGCTGTAGCATCGGTTTGTGGAAGCAAAGTCCTAAAATGCAGGCACAGCAGGAATTTCTGTTGCAGATTTTTGTCTCTCGGATCCAGTTTGACCCCTGGGCAGATGGGCATGTTCGATGTTCATTTTTACCCCCTCACTTTATATATACCCAGAGGTAAATTACGTTAGCCTGAAGGAGTGGCCACTTTCATACCTTGGTGTCCCTGAGTTCGGTTTTTCCTACTTTAGCTTTTATCTCCGTTGTACCTTGGGGTTTGCTACACCGTACATAAAATTCAGTTTTTCTGTAAAGTGCTTTACTTTCTGCGAAGGTTGCTCCAGCGAGTAAAGATTGATTGAGTTTATTTATTAAACTGCTAAACCCTCAGATAACCCGTGTGTAGGGGCATTTTCGGTTAGGAGATCCCATGTTTTAAACTGTTAAATTGGAATAAATGAAGCAGATTTGTTGTCCTGACATGTGTAGGCCATAACGTTTTAACAGCCAGCTTTATTCAGTAATAGAACTAATTATTGTATTTGACGAGGCACCTTAAAATTTTCTTGGCTTACAGGCACACATATCTGCTAAAAGAGTAACACCATTTTCTGGTGAAGACAATACGTTTGATTAGCTATTGAAACTGCTTAAATTAATCACAATTTGGATTATATTATTTCTTTTTACCCAATGGGAATTCAACTTTGGGAAGCAAATTTCTAGCGAGTGCGTCGACAAGCAGGCCTAATGTGCTTGTAGCGTAACTTGTAAATTCCGGTTGATGAGCAGTTGTTCTGGTGACCGACCTCTCACCTCCCTTGTGCTTTGCTTCTGTTTTTAGTGCCCATGTTTTTTTTTCTTTCTGGAGAATTTATTCTTAGAGTCAGGGCTCGTTCTTGTGCGCGCGAGAGTCAGGATGTAAGTGAGGTTATCGTGGCACAGGCGCCTGTGAGGGGTCACGGAGGCTTCTCTAAACTCGGCGAAGCTGAGGAGCTCACTGTGTGTCACAACGATCAGCTCTGGGGATTCGGGTTCATTACTCCCATTATTCCAGCGTAGACGCTCACTGGACGATGGGTCACGTCCCTTCTCCAAGGACATGATATTTAGCTGTTTTGGTGGGTTTACAAAACCCGTATTTCTTTGTGGCAGGATGATAGGAACAGGCACAGCTTTAAAATGTTTTTAGCTTTGATGTAACATACTTTGTCCATTGTTCATTTGGAAAAACTATACACCTTTTTTGTCGCTCCTGTAAGGTCGACGTTTTGGGGAGCCTTTTCCAGGATGCCAATGATACCATTTCCATATGATCCCATTTCATTATAGGCATCTGTGTTTTTTCCTCTGAAAGGACTGTGAGGCGTTTCCATTATAAAGGGCGCTACACAAGCTAGATTTGAACTGTTCTTTAAGGATTTAGTGGATAGGCAGAAAAAGGCTAAAACCCAGTCTCTTGTACCTTTTAACTGTCTTTTAAGGGGTGAGTGCGCTGTATTGCTGCCCCGCTTCAGGCCTTTGATGAGGAGGGTGCACCCAAAGGATTTGTGGAACACATGCGACCACACTCTCAGCTCTGTTTCACAAGGCTGATCTTCAGCCAGAACGCCGCCCTGCTGGCGGCACCGCTTCCTTGTGCTGAATTGGGAATGACCGCGGGTTTTTACCCTTCGACACACAAGTGCTGCAGCTTCAGAAAAGTTTTTATTTTATTTTTTTTTAAATACACGTGTGCTTGTAAAATGTGCTTGTACCTGAACTCTTACACATTTTCTACAGGTCTATTAAAGTTCGATCAATATGAAAGTAAAACGGAAACATTATCAGATTTGAAGGGCTCTAGAGCAGTCACTGACACTGATTGCTTAATTTAGGTGTTTATTTTATTGGTAGATATGAGATATGAGTCCTATCCATCCATCCTTTGAAAATGGTCATATCAGAAGGTAAACTTCTTGGAGAGATGCAATCTATGAATCGTTGATCGCTTGGAAGTGCCTAGTTGTCTATCTCTCTTCCCCGGTGATGAACTCATTCAATGCAGGTGTGCCTTTCCATCTACTTTGCCATTGATTTTTATGCTTTGCGATTCTCTGCCCTTGTGAAGCATGGCATTGGGTCATTTAGTTACTAAATTGTTCGATACCTCATCAAGAAATAGCCAGTTTTGATTATTCTATCTAAAGTTTAATAGAGAAAGCCCAGCTTTATTTTTAATTAACGTAAACGTTATCAAAGTGTATTCTAATATAAACTTTTGTGTGCCTTGTGTACTCTCTAAGTTAACCAAAAAAAAGGTGTTAGATATATGTATGTACTGTGCTTTTAATAAACTCTGAATGTAGAAACATTTTGAACCTGGATATTCAGTCTTTTGCACAATTTGAGAAAATGTATAATTTATAATATTAATATAAAAATAACTGTCTGCCTACATCTTGTTTAGCTCGTATGTTTTTAATTAATTAATTAATTAATTTATTTATTTTGGTTCGAATACATTTTTTAATTAATTAATTAATTAATTAAAAAATGTATTCGAACCAAAACTGGAGTCACAAGGTCCTTACCAAGCCTTCTATTTTTGCACTGCGTAATTTTGGCATGTGTCATTTGCCCCCTGCAGCTGCCTGCCATGGGCCATTTTAATGTCGACGGTGATGCTGTGATATTTGAGAGAAGAGCCATAAAATCATTTTATGCCCAATCTGGTAGCCATTTTCCCATTCCAGCATGTGCGTTTTGCTCCAAATGCAGGATTGTAGCGACCCTTTAACTTTCCTGTGTAGAACGCAGCTGCCGGATTTAAGGGGGTGCTGGTGAATTGCAAGCCCCTGGCGATTGGTCACCGTGAGTCTTTTGCTTGATAGGATGGTGACTGCGAAAGTGGCCCTGGGCGTCACCCACATGGCAGGATTAATACATTTGTTTTGATCTGTATCACGTTTGTGCCATCTGTTTAGTTCCAGCATTGATAATAAAACAGCTTGGATGAATAAGGGTTGTAAAAGATCATCCCTTATTTCACCTTATATTAAGCATTTTCTTTTGCGTGTTTAGTATGTTTGCAAACAGTTTTTTTTTTGTTTGTTTTTTTAAATGAAAATGAAGATGCCTAATTATATGCAATGTTTACAGAAATAGCAGAGGGTGGTAATAGTCAAGCATATATTCAGGAGATAAAATGTCCCTCTGAACAGTTCCTTTAAATCCTTTTTTTTTTTCTTCAGCACAGAGCGTCTGCGGTTTTCCCTTCCACGCCCGTCTCTTGAAAGTGCATATGCTCATAAGAGAAAAGGGACGATTTAAGGTTTCTTGTTGTGGGTGTTCTTATTGAGGACACATGTCTGGAAAACGAGAGCAGTATACTTAAAAGGAAATCAATGGCGGGAATTGACTGCCGTATAGAATCCAGTTTATCTCGGTGGAACCAAACAACTGGTGCACATAGCTTGCTTTGAGGGCTGTGTTGAGTTGACAATAAGCCAAGCAATGATCTGCGACGTATGAAATGTAATTCAAGCTGCAAAAATGGAGGTCGTGGATACATGTTCATACTTTTGCCTTCTGCATTCTAGTTGACGTAATATGCAAAAAAAAATGGCTAAAATATGAAAATTATTTTTAGAACTAGTTCACAGATCCTCCTGCATCCAGTTGCACTTAAATATAATTTGTGAGCGTGTGCAACTTGATACTCTATTCCTTCTCAAATGCCCTGTTCTCTCTGCCTTGTCTCTGGATCTGATCACGTTTATGCTCACAAATTCAGCAAATAAAGAGGTCAGTTTACAAAAGTGGTTGTCCTTGTCAATGAAACTTCAAGGGATCACAACAACGGATGATTGGATGATTGGATCCAAAATCTCCAAATCTCTTCATTACGCAACCATGTGTGGCTGTTTGTGCAGAGTTGGCGATATCTCCCTGTGTTCGCGTGGGTTTCCTCTGGGTGCTCCGGTTTCCTCCCATCCTGCCTTATGCCCGGGTTTGGCTCCAACACACTGGGAACCCTGAATTGTGAAAGTGGTTCTGGGAAAATGATTGTGTGAATGAATGAAGATTCTGGGAAAGTCTAGATCCAAAAGCATTATAAATGTAGCTTTTCTTCTATAGGTG
Organism: Hiodon alosoides; assembly: GCA_025775065.1. Taxonomy (NCBI): domain Eukaryota; kingdom Metazoa; phylum Chordata; class Actinopteri; order Hiodontiformes; family Hiodontidae; genus Hiodon; species Hiodon alosoides. The sequence continues at coordinate 19,747 of JAOYSI010052168.1, forward strand.
ATCTTCAGTAGATGTGTTTTGCATAACCTGTGGAAATGTGGAAAGCTCACAAAGGGCGGAAATCAAAAGTAATTGCCAGTACACGTTTTCACCTAAGGTCTTCAAGAGATGATGAGAGAGAGTTAGTTACGGGAAGACGTGAATTTGATTAATTAATTATTTTTTGTAATGAATTGGGTAAGAACTAAGTGTGCTGTGTAAACATTCACTTACCCACACGGTTTCGAGATGGAAGACATTCTTCGCATTTCTAAGTCACCACAATCAAATCGTGTTGAATGATTTAAATGTGGCAATTACCTGCAGCATAAAGTTCTTCTTGAAAATACCTGTGCCCATTTGGTGAGGTATTTTAGCTATAGCTAACAGGCAAAGCTGCCAGCCTTCATCCTCAAATGTTGGCTGGTCCTCACCCAATCAGTCAACCTGCCAAATCAGGTTTTAGGAGATAGCTGTCGTTGCGCAACAGAAGAGCGCTATCAATGTAGTTCACAATCAGGGGCTGAGATGGGATTAATTCACAAGGGGAACATGTGCTTCGGGATTCCCTGGGGGCATGCCACATTCAGGTAAACAAACAAAAACTTTCAACTATCTTAACAAATATCATTGTTCTGATTATATTGATAATTGCGGTGGAAAATATGTCCATTCAAAGAAAAGTCAAATAAGTATGTGTATCTCAAAGTAAAACTAGGTAAAGGCTACTGGTTGGCTACTGCACGACTGAAAACCTCCTTCCCGTCAGCGAGGGGCTTCTTTCAGTCAGCTATTTCTTCTCCCTCCCTCCATCCATACACATTACCCCAACCCTAGTTTGCCCCGGGAATTAATGCATTATTCTAGGTTACTTCAAGCAACGTCAAACAAAGTCTTTCAGAACTTACATAATATGTCTTCCTCCTTTAATTTGCTAACATGTGCTCATACACCACTTCAATACTAAATGTCCATTATCAACACGATTCATTATTCTAGCATAAGAGATGTCATAAATGGGTGAAATTTGTGTTACCGAATAAATAAAGTGGATGGGATTTTTAGGTTGACGCTTTTTACATTACTCTGAATTAAAACGGTAAAATCATGTCTGGGTGCTTCAGCTGTGAATGATGCTTTTAAAGAAACCAATTTCTTAATAAATGAGCTAAAGCAAGTCAAATTGTGATACAGTTTATAGCATGGCTGCTGTGTTGGTCAACTTTAGTATTCTTCAGAGTATTTGTCTTTTGCTGTTGGGAACGGCCCCCCAATTGATTATTCAAATGTTGGGTTTAGATTCCTGTGTATCTATATCATATTTAATGCTTCTCAAACCTGACTCAAAAGCACCCACTCTCTGCAGTTCACCAATAGTGACTACACCTCCTCTCACTTCCGCAGTGATAGAGATTTTCCATTCTAGCTAATCGTATTGTACAGTTGTCTAAACCTGCATATATGTATTTTTTAAAATAGATCTTAGGGATGTGCAAGGGGTTTTTACTGATGGCTGTTACAACATTGCTGTCCTTTTACACCACGTAATCGGCTTATGTTTTTCCTGAGTCTGTTTAATCTGTGCGTAGCAATTAGGAACAGTGAACAGTGCAAAGAAGTGTCATGAGGTTGCCAGGGATTTCTTTTTAAATCACACTGATCAACAGGAGCAGTAAACCCTATGCTTTGTGCCTTATTATGAGAATTATATGATCTGTCAGTTAAAAGTGTATTTAGAATTAGATCCTTTACTGTGACGTTTAAATCGAGGAAGTCACCTAGATCCCATTGCGAAATAGTCCAAAACGTGTCTTTGGCTAATACCTGGACTAGTTCATGTGAACTAGTTTACGTTCGGATTAAATGTCTCTTGTTTCAAGGTTACCGCTCAGTTTCGGATTTAGAAAAATGGTCTTTGATCTTTTGTAATTTTGATTATTTTAATAATGATAAGCTCTTCCCTTCCTTGAAGATTTTTAGTTCCTTTTATCTACACATACTATGTACTCAACCATAGTATACTCTAGGCAGTTTTTTATAGTCAGTGTTCTTACAGACTCCCTGCAATCATTTAAGATAATTTAGCAAATTATATTGCCTTTGCTTTTTAATGGACTCAAGATGCAGATATATTTTTTCTACTGTAAGCAGTGACTTTGAGAAACTGAAGGAGGTTAATGTGCACCATGCTTAGGTCCGGGTTACTGACCTCAGGGTTAATTAGCCCACAAATGCTATGATGCTTGAGGTGGGAACGGCCCTCATGGGTCACGCCTGGTCATCAGGTGGGTCAGCCGTGAGTCGAGTGTGTTAGCATTTATGCTACGACAGTCTGCATCCGTATCGTTCACCCCGGGTCAATCAAATCGCAGTAAAGTGCAAGTTATCAGCTACGTCTTTAGTTGTTCACCAGAAGGACCGATGTTCTTGTAAGAAAAATTAGGTTATCAATACTTGACCCCACCCCACAGCCACCACCATTTTCAACGCTGTGAAATCACCGATTTATCTGGAAATTTTCCCATAGCTGTTCCCAATGATGAACCCATTTCATCGATTTCTTATCTGACTTAAAACCTTGAGCTGTCTGCGCACTGAAGACTAGTGACGAGGATAGAAGCATGCTAGCTGGCTTGTTGCTGTTGAATGGAGGCTCCAGGCTACCAGAATTGAGGTAAGGATGTAACTGTTGTTTTCTGTGAAGGTGACTGCATGGATGAAGGAAACTCAACTAATCACTTCATTGCATACGAGTTGTCAGAGATACAGTAGTTAAATATAGGAAGGAGTTTATTAGTTCAGATTCTGCAGTGCTCGGGTTATATGAGGACATCTAGAATTTTGGGACATCCCTGAAGGACATCCCTGGACACCCCTGAGGTACCTTTGTTCGTTTGTTCCACAAGTTGATACCTAATGTTCTCTATTTTGAAATAATAAAATAATATTTAAAAATAACCATGATGTTCATCGCTTTACTGACTGTCATCAGTAAAGACTGAAAATATACCTTTGTACGAATCTTTGTAAGAATCCTACACAATCCTATTGTAGTACATTTTTAAAACTTGTTTGATGTGTTTTATGTGATATTTAAGTTATCTGATAGTATTTTTTTTCCCACTGATTTTATGTCTTTCTAGTCTCTAAGTGAATAGTAATTTGTCTAATAGGACATCCAAGGGTACTTACAGGTGACCAGAGTTCAATTTCTTATAAAAAGCGCGAAACCAATTCTTTTCAGGCACAGAATAGCACTGGTCTTTATAGGATCCATGGCCTGTGCTATATAAAATTTACTTTAATAGGATCACGGTTTCACTTTTATCTTGCTTGAATTACAGCGGAAGCAAATCCTTGAAGCTCCATCTGGTTTGTTTTTTCTTAGTTAGCCCACCAGAATACAAGGTTAAGTGGGAGGTTTTGGATACTTTGATCTGGAGGACTTTGGGCCCCTGCCAGGCAGAAGTGAACCCTCCACACAAGAACGAGAGTGAAAGCTATCACTACAGACAATTACAGCCTACATTAGACCTGGAAAATGGCCACACACTTACTTAGTGAAGTGTTATTAGTGAATTTGCACAAGATGGGGGGGCTTAGAGCTCCAATGTTTATTAAAAAAAGCTTGTGATTCGCGTCCTTCTGACTCCGTTCCAACTGCGAGCTCTGCCGAAGATAAATGAAAACGAGAGATACGTTTTAGCGCTGCTGTGTTAAGAGGATTAGGCGTTTGTACCTGAATGATAGATGAACAGGAAACGCATCTCATGTCGTCCACATGAATAGAAACAAAAAGATTATTATGGGTTTGTTTTTTTTGGTAGTTTTAAAAGTTCAGACATTATACTCTGCCAGGTACAATCCATATTACATCAAATCCATCCCAGAGAAACATGAAATGCATCTCATATCGTCCACATGAATAGAAACAAAAAGATTATCATGTTTTTTGTTTTTTTTGGTACTTTTAAAAGTTCAGACATTATACTCTGCCAGGTACAATCCATATGATATAAAATCCACCCCATTAAAAAATTGAACAGTGGATTTCAAATATGCTTAAACATATATATATATATATATATATCAATGTATATATATCAATGTATTATCTCAGTGGTTCTGTCTGATTTTTACAGGAGCTACACTTACTGAGATTTTAGATCGGAGGCCTTTAGATCTATAGGGCAGGTGTGGTCTTTTTTTGACCATCACTTTTAATTTTATGTTCCTGCCAAGTTGTGAGCTGGCACAGATTAATCAAACGGATCCTTTTATGACTTCATTTTCTTTTCTGCAGGTTCTACACTTTGTGAGTTTGACTCTGCACTGAATTTACCACCCTCCATAGTCAGTATTAGAAAATACAATGTTTGCAGTCCCAGTTTGAAAAATTAAGTGCCAGTAATGTAAAGTTTGGCTAACTTTGTATAACTTTCATAATTTATTTCCTCCTATGCTGTTTTTGTTCTGTGCTGGAAAAAGTAATATGGAAGACTTTAACAGCCTGTGTTTGTCTCGTTTTGAACAGAGACCGCATTGGTTATTTGAGGTGTTCCATTTAGGCCCAAGCACTGGCTTCGTCATTGGTTACTCTGTATTTATTATTGGTTATGAATGATTTCCTGGAAAACATGGGTTATGGCAGCTCCAGACACAGCGGGGGGGAACGCAGAATCGATGTTTACTCGACCATCGCTTCTGCATGGATCGGGGTAAGAGCCTTTGCTAAACATAGGACAGAGTCTGGTGGGCATGTTGCAGGAAGGCCCCTGCAGTTTCAGACGGCGTGTTGGCTGGCATGTACTGGGCAGAATGAAAGGGGAGCAGCCTTTTGCAGGATCGTCTTGTATAGGGCCCTTATAAACGGCTAACAATCGGTGAAGGATAAACAAGAATGATTCATTTGACTTAAGAACTGGGGCCCATTGGAGATGTGTGAAGTACTTCTGTGCTTTAAAGGTGACACTGTAAAACTACCGTGATGGTAAGCTGTGTATGGCTTTTCAAATTTAATGTCAAATAAGTTATTGTTCAAGTCCAACATCAGTTTATACTTTCTGTAGTTTCTTTTCTTAGTCTTCCAGATTCCATGGGGGAGTTGCAACAGACATGCTGCGAAAAGCTACCTTGGAAAACATAATCTCCCTGAATATTCCCCTAAAATTAGCCTTTTGTATATACCCCAGTGTCCAATGGAAATGCTGCTTAACTTAACCCAACAAACAAACAACTGGAGGTGATCCCGTGGAAGAGGCTAACGTCTCCCTGCAGACCCGTTATCTCCTTCTCGGCGAGAGATCATAAGCGCAGGGCATCGACGCACAGGAAGTAACAACCGTAGAGCCAGACCTGTTATGACCCAACAACTCCCCGCGGTTTCAAACCGGAGGGCAGAGAAGACGCAAAAGCCCCGCGGTGGGATTTCATGGTAAAAGGGAGCAGGGCGGGCTGAGAGCAATAGCTGAGTGGATTTAGGCGCACTGGAGAGTTGAGTGTTTGTGGCTTTGCTCTCGTTTAAGACACTGCGGTCCCGGGACGGGCTCTAAATCTCTCCAACAATGTGTTTTGTCTGCAGTTTCATTTTTTAGCTTATTTCGACTACCCGAGAAGAACATGGCCGTACAGATCAGATTCAGAAGACGATATCTTACGTTGACATACTGTGTTTCAAAGCTGGTGCTGTTAATGCACCAGCTGATGTGCATTAAGTTCAGACCTGATTGGGTTTTATATGAGCACAGTAAAACGTGATCAGATAGGGCAAAATACTCTATTGTGATAGGGCAGCTGCTAGCTGATTGGCACCACTTAGAGTACTGCCGGTGTAAGGGCTTCCAGCA